>JAHBCN010005193.1:0-57237 GCA_019359885.1 Listronotus oregonensis
TTGAGCTAGTTCTGACTTTTATTTACAAAGTTATCAAATCTTCAAAAATGCGTCTCAAAAAATGCATTTTTACAATGCATTTTGGCTGCAGCAATGCAATTTCCGGTTTGTACATCCAGGAAATTAAGGGGGAATTTTACAAATAATTTTTTCAAGCGAATGCAAAAAACCGCATTCCGATCCGACCTGCGGAAAAAAAAATAGAGAACTTTTGGCCTTTTTAGTGCTTCATTGCCTCCACCAGGATAAAAATAACTGAAAAATGTTATGCATCGTGGCTGTCTAGGGCACACTTGACAAAAGTAAATAAATTATCCAGTATTTTGCTTAGTAATACTTAATTTATGTTCTATTTTTAATCAAATCGCAAGTCAATCATTAGTGTTAGATTTATCAAAAAATTCTTTTTTAAAAAGTGTTTGTCAAAAAGGGTCCCTGTTTAAAAAATAATAGTTAGACACGAAAATGTAATTAATAATGACCTTACATTTTTTTTTTAGTTGGTGCTTCGACAGTTTGTAACGTTTACAGTATTCTGTTTCTGAAACTTTGGTCCTATATCCAGGTAAACATGTGGTGTCGGACTGCAAGGCAAAAAAATGGCGTCAAGGGCCTACGACGTCAATCTGTCTCTCTCAGTGTTTTGCAAAGGGCTAAGGATAAAGATTTGCAAGATAGCGAAAAAAGTTCTACTGAAGATTTAAATAACGGTCTTGTTCAGTACCCGGACAATTTGAATTTAAAAGACCTCTATTATTTTATTTTCGTGCCTACATTGTGTTATGAGCTAAACTTTCCTAGGACTGATCGAATAAGAAAAAGGTTGGTTATTTTTTTAAATATTTTTTTTTCGGCGATTGTTTATTTACAAATAATATTAACGTATCGCAATTATTGATGCATTTTTGGTAATTGTCTAGAAAGTCGCGGAAACTCCGATTTTGACCAATTTTGGTATACGGTTTTTTTTGGGCGCTGATCACGAATCTGAAAGAATTTTTAGTTGGAAACGTTTTGTTTTCGAGATATCCATCATCAAACTTAAAAATCAAACTAACCTTATTTTTTCTATATTCCCCCTTCTTTTTGTACACAATTCTTGATTTTTACACTAAAGTGGAACACAATATTTTTAAAACACCTTTCAAAACTTGTTTTTATATTAATTTTACACTTTTTTAATTTAATTGCGAATTTTACTTCATATTTTTAAAAGGTGTTTATAAAATATTGTGTGCCAATTTAGTGTAAAAATCAAGAATTGTGTGCAGAAAAAAGGAGCAATAGGAAAAAAAAGGTTAGTTTGATTTTCAAGTTTGATAATGGATTTCTCGAAAACGATACGTTCTCGACTAAAATTTCAGATTCGTGATCAGCGCATTATATACAGGGTGTTCGGAAAATGCGTTAGGAAATTTTAAGGGGTGATTCTACATAGGAAAATAATGTTAGTAAGTCATTTGGCAAAATGTCGAGATCTCCATGGTTACCAAGATACAGGGGTGCAAAGTTTAATTTTTAGTTTTGTTTTTCCGCCATATTACATTTATTCTTTCATCAATTTAGTTAATGTTCGGCATACGAACCGAGCTCTTTAGGTTCTAATATTGCACGTTAAAAGTAGTTCTTTTGAACACTTACACTCTATCTTTTTAATTTGGATAGATATTGCAAATTTAAAGATACCAGCTTGAAGACAATTAAAAACTCAAAAAAGAGTGTACTTTTCATTAATGTCGATAAACCTAACCATTTAGCCACAAATCGACATCAAAGTTTTCATCAGTCTCATCCAAATTAACCATGTATTTAAATGAAATCAACAAATCAAGTCGCCTTGTATCAAATGAATTTAACAGCTAATGATTTTATAAGTATACTTATTAATAAATTTGTCAACAAAAAAACTTAACACTAATTTAATATGTAACTAATCTTAATGGTAATGCCGCCCATTCATTTCTATACATTTTCTAATACTTTTTAAAAAATGTCTTCTTATGCGAAAAAATATACCAACTGTATTTCTAATAATATCACAACCATTCATTATCCGTTGACGCAAATCATTAATATCATTTGCCGGCGTCTTAAAGTATAAAGCTTTCAAATGGCCCAAAAAAAAAACCTTCGCTGATGCTGTTTTCTACAATGGCGTGAGAGTTTTTATAAGCCCATTCGTGCGTATTACGAAAATTTGTAATCCCATATCGCGTAAATGCTGCTTCATCAGTAAACAAAATTCAGTCAATGAACTGGTTATTTTTTAAAAGACTATTGCACATGCCCAGTCGTAGTTGTAAGTCACCCTCATAAAGTGCTTGAACCTTCTGTACATGAAATGGGGATAGAAATTCTTCATGAAGAATTTGCCAAACTGTAGAATTAGCAATTCCCTCTTGTAACGCAAGATTCCTTGTGCTAATACTTGGATTTTCTTCGACTCTTTGTTCTCTTTTAACAGTTCTAACATTCCTTGTTCTGCCTTTATCGGAAAACCCAATTTTGAAAGAACCTATCTCACCAAGTCGTCTGTGAATGTTGATAAAAGTTCGTGCACATGGAGCATTTCTTTATGGATAAGTTGCAATATAAACCCGCCGGGCCTCTTCTGCATTTCCATGTGCTTGCCCTTAACAAAAATGCAAATCACGGTACTTAATATGTGAATATTCTCGTTCCATTTTATACCAATGTATGTTTTTAACACAGAAAATTATTTTAAACTTAACAGTAATGTAACCAATATTTGTCAAATTTCGCAAAATTTGACACAAGGCGACTTGATTTGTTGATTATATTTAAATACATGGTTAATTTGGATAAAACTGATGAAAACTTTGATGTCGATTAGTGGCTAAATGGTTAGGTTTATCGACATTGATAAAGAGTACATTCTTTTTTGAGTTTTTAATTGTCTTTAAGCTGGTATATTCCAATTTACAATATCTGTCTAAATAAAAAAGATAGGGAGTAAATAAATTTTGTGTTTCAGGTAAAGTGCCCTCTAGCGGTGTTTAAAGGAACTACTTTTAAGGTACAATATTAGAACCCAAAAACTCGTTTCGTATGCCAAACATCAACTAAATTGGTGGAAGAATAAATGTAATATGGCGGAAAAACAAAACTAAAAATTGAACTTTGCACCCCTGTATCTTGGTAACCATGGAGATCTCGACATTTTGCCAAATGACTTACTAACATTATTTTCCTATGTAGAATCACCCCTTAAAATTTCCTAACGCATTTTCCGAACACCCTGTATTATCCGGGTCTTCTCTAATATCTTATTAAAATTTTGTTCATAACTTCTAAGGGTAATTTAGACAAATTCAAAAGCCCTTAGTTCTGGTCGGTCACGGTTAGTTCTGGTTAGTTAGTGCTGCTTTTTATTTTTCCCAATTATATTTCGGACATAAAAATGCGCCATGCAAAAATTTATGTTCCAATATATGAGTTAAAAAAATGTCAAAAGAAATAACATTATTATAAGCTAATAAGTCAAGTAACAAAAACTATGGCTACATTATATATGAAATGAACACATTTTTCTTAATTTTAGTCATCGCATGGTGATTCCAAAAATTAAGTCGGTACTTTTTTTACTTTAAATGCATTTTTTAGAAAAATGCCTACTTTTGAATTACGCGCCAAGTCCCTGTATAATAAAGCACGTTTCATGTGTCAACACTGTTAAGGAGCTGGCCAGCCATAATATCCGCCATAGTATCGCATGTATTGTAATATAGACAATAAAAAACACAGCCCCGCAAAAAAATTGAAGGTCCGAAAGACTTGACCATGGTATCTTTATATTTTTGGGGTCGCTGAATACGAATCCGGAGTTAGTTTGACCCCATCAGGTCAGGGTTAAGGGCATTTCAAGGTCATCGTAACCAAATTTGATGGGGTTAAATTTGACCTCGGATTCAGATTCAGCAACCCCAAAAGTCAAGTCTTTCGGACCTTCAACTTTTTTTTGTGGGGCTGTGTAAATTTTATCACCCGATTTTTCGAATTTCAAAAAGTGTTTCTTTGTGGCATTTAGCGGCAATTTTTTACGAAAAGTGTTTTTATCTGAAAGGGATTGTTTTTAGTATTTTTAAAGAAACAAAAAAATGTTCGTTTCCTAATTTTACCAAGGAGATGATCGGGTAAATTAGCAAATGTATGCTTAAATATGCATGATTTATTAGAATATGAAGAAGGAAGCCAAAATATGCAATATATGCAATTTAAAATTGTTAATAAATACTTTAAAGGGACGTAAATCGTTCAGATGTAGACCTTTTTTTTTAAACGTAAAAATAAAAAAGTATGCATTTTTCCTATATATTCCGAAGTATAGTTATTGGATATCTCATGCAGTTAAACGCAAACTAAGGAAAGTTATTCTGTTTTATTGCATTAAAACCAAAGTACCGCAATTTTATTTATTAATTTGCTTTATAATTAAGTAACAATACAATTCTTACAGATTTTTGTTAAGAAGAGCATTTGAAGTAATAGCAGGAACTCAGTTTATTCTAGTCGTAATTCAACAATACATGATTCCATCCATTAAGAATTCTCTTATTCCATTCAGCAACATGGAGTACACAGTGGCTACAGAAAGATTGTTAAAATTGGCTGTAAGTAATTATTAGTTATTCACATAACATGGGAGGAAAGTGCCTTTTTTCCTCCCGCGGGTAATTTGATGCACGACGAGAAGTGGAGGGCATTAAAATCCAAGGGAGAAAATGCACTTTACTCCAGAGGAATGTATATAATTTTTTTCTACTACTTTTTATTCAAATTTTATCTTTTGGATTGTATGTTCTATAATTAAATTGTGGTTTTGATTGTCTGGATAAACCCCTGTATTAAAAACTTGTCAAAGTATAACGAACTATTTGAAATCACTTAAGACATTGACATTGACAAGGCAAAAATTAAGTGGCATGCTCGGCTGGAACAGGGAGGTAAACATTTTTTCCTCCCAGGGAGTTAAAGTGCTGTTTTCTACCCTTATTCTGGGGTTAAAAAGGGTTTTTTCTAAAAAGGTAAAAAACAGTTATTCACATTACAAGGGTGAAAAGTGCTTCTTTTCCTCTCGCGGATAATTTGATGCACGACGCGAAGCGAAGGGTATTAAAATCAAAGAAAGGAAATGCACTTTACTCTAGAGAAATTTATATAATTTTTTCTACAACTTTTCATTTAAATTTTTAAAAATTATCTTTGAATTTTGTGTTCTATTATTAAATTGTGGTTTTGATTATTTAGATAAACAAACACACTTCAGACACCCACGGTACGTTAGTACTTAGGCCTTGGCCTTCGTGGACTGTTCCAAGATAAAGAAAAAAACTTTAGTACTAAAAACTTGTCAAAGTATAACGTAAGATTTAAAATACCTTAAGACATCAAAGGGGCTGGTGCTGCCAAGGATCTTGTTTACAATATAATAATTGACGTTTTTAAACAAATTGTCAAACGTTTTTTTTTTATTTGAAAAAGAACACAAATTTAAAAACTCATTTAAAAAATGTACTGTATTCCGCAAGACATTTTAGAATCTTGGTGGTATTTCCTTTAATAATTTATCCAACTGTACAATGAATTTTAATAATTGTAAATATGTATTCTTTTCTTAGAACTTTCTTATGTTTTAATGTTACTAGTTTTGTAAACTGTTTTTGATTTACATAAAAAATTTAATTTAATGACTTGTTAGTGGAAAAAATAACCGCAAGAATTTTTTTTTATAAAAATGAAATTCATTAAAAATTAATTGCCATGCTCGGCTGGAACAGGGGCCTTATTCAGGGGTTATTAACGGTATTTTCTAAGAAGGTAGTAGAAAAAAACAATTAATCAAAAACAAGTTTTTTTTGAAAAAATGCTTGGTTGATTAGTATTTTTGTATATAAAAAAATATATACAATATGACCCAAATTTAAGATATGACGGTATCGATAATTTTTTATAATCGGATCCCAATTTTTTAAAGATTAGTTTTAAAGTGCTTATTAGGTTATTCATAACTGCCAATTTTAAATTTTTCTTGTCTCGTTTTGCGGAATATTTCATTTTATTAACTTATTGTATTCATATCGACAATGTTTGCAGTTGATAATATTCTCCTCTCATTCATTTTATTAAGGCACCCTGTAAGCCTGATGTGGACAACAAGTTCAGGTCAGTGCAGAAATTTCTGTCACAAGATCTTAAACTAATCTTGGATTGGGGAGTCAAAAATCTTGTCCAGTTTAATGCCTCAAAAACAAAGTCATGTTCACTGCCTCGAACAAAGTCTGTCAAGGCTCACCCGTTAAATATGGGCGGCCAAGTACAAGAGTTATTTATTCTTAGCAGCTTCAAAGAAGCTTGGATCTCTTATTTAAGCCAATCAGACCCTCTTTAAAATATTGTTCTCATGTCTAGGAAATGGCGTCTCCTACAACTCATAGCATTCTTAATTCCATTCAAAGAATAGCTGTTTGTAATATTAATAATCCTACGCTTACAGAAAATCTTTCTATACTTGCCCACCGACGGGCTGTAGGGAATCTGTCTCTCTTTTATTGGTATTTTCACAGCTTCTGCTCCAAGAAGTTGGCCGGCATTATTCTTCTGGCAGCTCCCAACAGAGCAACACGTAGTGCCACTTTTGTTCATCCTTTTACAATTAAGTTGGGCTCCGAACTTTCCACTTTCTTCGTTCCTTCGGTAGGTTTAGGTAGGTTTAAAGTGAGTGGACTTTTTACGCCCTCCACTGCGACCGCTCTGTCTATTGTGGCTCACACCTTTTTATATTCCTCCCAATAGGATCGGACTTCTAATGAATCCGATACCAGATTGGGAGAGAGTTCTTTCATCTCCTCTTACTCGTGTCGCTACCAGACACGAGCACAATGTGTCCTGGTGTCCCTGTCTCCTGGAGAATATGACGAGCAGACGATTAGATCCATCATGCCCTCCTCTCCCGGTCTATTTGTTTAAAGCCAGGGAACCCTTTTTCCTATAAAGGCGGTTCTGTCCGCCTTCTGTTTGGATTCAGGGAACCCTTCCTAAGCACCTGTTTGTTCGGAATGGATTAGCCCTTCCCCGTGAATCAGGCGCCGGCGACTTCAGGGGCACCTTACGAAACAGATTCACCCGTTTCGGTCGGCACACCTTTTTCTCTTTGTGACCTTGAGTGGCACCTCTCGAAACGGATTTATCCGTTTCGGTCAGGGCACCATTGTCACTTTTTTCCTATGAAAGCGGTTCTGTCCGCTTTTCTGTTTGGAGCTGGGGAAGTAATAGTCCACCACGGCAGAGCCCCGCATTACCGCAGTAAGGCTAGATACTCTGAGAGGTCGCCCTGTATCTCAGAGGCACCGTTGGGGACACCTGTTTAAGGCACAGGATGTCATTCACTCATCAGCACGGTATGCTAACACCTTGAGTTAAAGCCTTGTGTTCATCTTAGCTTCGGATCCCGTTCCATACGGTGGCAACAAGAGTTGCCGATAACCAGCAACTCTAGCGCATGTTCCAAAAGATCCTACTGGGTCCAAACGCAACGACGATGTGTGAACACAGCGGTTGGGTTCGTTCCTTCATCACTAGAACGTCCAGACTATGAAACCTGCTACCCGCAGAAATGTTCACTTCTCTTCTAAAAGGCCTCAGCCTTCATGGACTGTCCCAAGATAAGAAAAATACATTTTGGAAAGAGTAACAGCAAAATTCGCCGGTTTTAGAGCATGTGATAGCGCCATCTTGCAGTTATTAAATTATTCGTCATTATAAACCAAGGTGGTCATTATCTTTTCTTTGTCCGAAAATTTTCAAAAAGTATGCTTATTTATGGGTTTAAAATTCCCGAAAAACGGAATAAATTATACTGTATCCATGAATAATATAATAACTAACTAGAAAATAATAATTATTGTATTTTTTCATCATAATAAAGTAAAATAAAGTAATAAATGAGGATTTATAACATTTTTCTTAATATTTTGTGGGTGGTTTACCCCCTCGGAGGGGTAAGAACTAATCAAAACCTTTTAAAATATATAGGATGAGTTATCATAAGTTTTTATACAAAAAAACAAATACGTGTTTTTTTATTTTTAGAGTTTTCATGACCCTTTCTTGATAGAGGGGATAACTTTATCATTTATAGGGTTTTTTCTTATCAGAACTAACAAGAAATAGTTGCTTCATAGTTTTCATGACTTGAAAATTAAAAATATATTTTTTTAGAATTTTTTAAAATGTATGATTTATTTTTCAATTTTTGGGGATGATTTAATCTCTTTAGGGGCTTAAGAGAGCATTTTTAACCTTTATAAATCCTTATTTAATACGAAAATACTTAATTTGCTTACTTAGATATATATGATGGAATATGGATGGAATTTTTAACCCCTAAAAAGGGGAAATTTTTAATAAATTTTGAAAAAGAAAAGATAATGATCATTTTGATTTTTAGTAACGAGTGATTGTAAGGTATTTTTTTTGTGGTTATTCTTTGGGGTAACCTCTTATAAAAAAAATTCAAAATTTTTTTATGACACATATCTTTACAGTTTTTATGGAGCTTATGAATTTGACAGGTCATGCCTGACCTAAGCCTCTGTTTTAATTGCCTTTTTATTGTAGATTCCCAACCACTTGGCTTGGCTTATAATGTTCTATATTATGTTCCATTCATGGATGAACCTTCTTGGTGAACTGCTTCATTTTGCCGATAGAAATTTCTACGCTGATTGGTGGAATGCCAATAATATCGACGTTTTCTGGAGAACATGGAACTTGCCAGTCCATCGATGGGCACTGAGACATCTGTATTTGCCCATGGTGGATATGGGTTATGGGAAAAATATTGCTGGTATTCTGGTATTTTTTATTAGTGCCTTTTTCCATGAATATATGGTAAGTTAATATTTTAAAAGTAAAATTCAAAACACCGATTTTTAACATTAAAGCTAATGGTTGTTTTATAAATATTGTGTAAGTGTTTTACAGTTTAAAAGATTCTTTGTGGGAATTTTTTTGCAACAGCTTTCCTACCTGCGCACAGTGCATTTTTTGGTTTTTAAAAATTGCTGAAATTTTTCATTTATGCGATAAGAAAACGAAAGGCGCTATTTTCCTTGCAGCTGTCCTACTATTTTGATAAAAAAAAATTAGGTACCAACCTTAAAATATTTTGACTTTGTTTTTATAAAACTTCTCAAATATTTACAAAACTATTTTTGCTCTGCGCAATAAGAGTAAATACTGTATTAACTTAAAAAAAAGCCTTGTTTAACTTCCAAATTTCATTTTTTTTTGTCAGCAACAAAGTCATATCTCAGATTTTTTTTTTCAGAAAAAATCCAAAAATTTAAAAATTAAATTTGACATAATTTAGAACCATTATATTACAAAACCAAGAAAATACTTTTATTATCTTTTCGACAAATAGTCGAGGCAATAAAGGACTAAAAAAGCCAAAAGTTCGGAATTTTTGGCACTAAGATGGATCGGAATGGAGTTGGCAGTCGCTTCCAAAAATTTTTTGTAAAAAATGAACCTACTTTCTGACTTATTTAAACCGCAATTGCATTGCTGCAGCATTTAAAAAATTCATTTTTTAAGACGGCTTCTGGAAGATTTAATATATTTTTAAATAAGAGTCAGAACTGACCCAAATCAGGTCATCGGGGGTGGAGCTCAGGAACGCCGATGAACGTCATCTCCGTCGGACTCTCCCAAAATTCACTCGGACAGGGAGAACGTGGCGTCATCCGAGAATTTTGATCCTGAATTTAAATTGCCAAGCGAACACCCCAGACACTGGGCTTTCCGGAATCCAAATTTCATGTCGAAAACGATCCCCGAACATCCAGTGCACCGGAATCTGGGCCTAAACGTCGTCTCCGAGGATTTTCCAGACATGATCGCTAAAGACAAACCAAAAATCGTTATGGTTTTTTTTTGGGGGCGCTGAATCCAAATTTCACCCCGATAACGTACCTCTGGACACCTGGTGTACCGGAATCTCGGACTGAATGTCGTCTCCGAGGGTTTTTCAGACACGATTGCAAAAAAGTAACCGAAAATTATCTCGTAATTTGACACATTTATTGATGTTTAACTCTCGCCTGAAGCCTCCGTTGAGGCTCAGGAACACCTAGTGCACCGGAAGTGCACTAGGTGTTCGTGAGATCGTTTTCGACGTGAAATTTGGATTAAACGCCCCTACAATGATTTTCGGGTTGTTTTTGACGGTTTTGTCAGACAAATTCTCGGGAATAACGTCCAGGTTCCGGAGTAACACTTGTACAAAAAAAACCCCTGGCGCCGAGTTTCTCTCCTTCCCGCGTGAATCTTGGGAGAGTCCCACGGAGATGACGTTCAGGGCAGGTTACGGTGCATCAAGTGTTCGGGGGGTTGTTTCCGCCGTGAAATTAGAATTCAGCGCCTCATAACAATTTTCGGATCGTCTTTTTCGATTTGTGAGGAAAACCCTCGAAAATGAGGTCCGCGTCCATGTTCCGGTGTACCAGGTGTTCAGGTGGTCGTTTTCTACGTGAAATTTAGATTCAGCGCCCCAAAAAACGCCCCCACAATGATTTTCGGGTTGTTTTTGGCAATCTTATCAGGAATACTCTCGGAGATGACGTCCACGTCCAGGTTCCGGCGCACGAGGTGTCCAGGGGGTGTTCGTCGATGCCATATTTGAATTTAGGGACCCAAAAAACCTCCAGGCGTCAAGTTTCTCTCCTTCCCCGTGTGAATTTTGGAAGAGTCTCGCAGAGATTGCGTTCATCGTTGTTCCTGAGCTCCAGGTCGGCTGTGGGTCAATTTAAACAATATTATCGTATTCAGCGACCTCGAAAACCTCCGGGCAGCATGGAGGTAAGTAACACCCGGCATCGCTATTCGGGAATCTGGTTGTATTTTCGAATGTAACACGCGGACTGGTTACATGAAGGTAAGTTGCACCTGGCATCGTCATTTGGAAAAGAAATACCTACCTAAGGAGTTTATTTACAAGGAGAAATAAAACCATTTTTAACCGACTTTAGAAAATAGGAGGATCCTAATTCGCCCGTATGTATTTTTTGTATGTTTGACAATTATTCGTGGTTCAGAGGTCAATACTTTTGTTTTTTTTTTGTTTCACTCAAAAGTCATTCCCCTTGCTAGGAAATTAAAGATAGTTTATTAAATATATATATATATATATATATATATATATATATATATATATATATATATATATTATATATATATATATTATATATATTATTATATATATATATATATATATATATAATTAAATATATAATATATATATATATCTCAGCTCTAGAGGGTTAAAAGAGGGTACATTCTGAGCTTAGGTAATATTAAGAGATATTTATTTTTCACGTTTAATTAAAATAGCATTCCAGTAAAATGTAGTCCATTAAAAAAAATATCTATGTATATACTTTACAGTTATTAATCCTATTAGGTATGATTATGGATAAAATAAATGACAACGATTTAGAAAACAAAGTTTATTAATTAAAAAAATCTAATAATATGTAAGTATTATAATAAAGAAAATAGTTATTTGGCTACTTTTCTGTCACCTTATCCTTTATTGTTTTTCATACATTTGTCAAGCGAATGTGGTACAACTGGCTTTTTCTTCCCCATTTACCTTTGCCTCCTTAAAATCTTTCTTTTCCTACAGAAAATAAAATTTAATAATATACCTTATAGCATCTTTTTGGTATTTTTAATAGCCATACCTAAATATTTCGAAGTTTTCTTGCTATGGCTGTGGGCTGCACTGATATATACTTTCCCTTTCTAGTTGTTGGTGGATTATTTGATTTAAATTTTGTGTTTATAAAAGAAGTATGCAATAAACTTAATAGTTGAAGTGGTGTTTTAGCATTTGAGTAATAATTTTTCATTAATGCTTCTATAGTCGGTTGAAAATGTTGTGGATCGTTTTTCAAATTCTTTATTAGTGTATTTTGGAACTAGCCAATAATTTTTTTAAATTTCTCCCTTGTTTTCCTTGCATTAAAATCCTTTTCAATATCCATAACACTACTTGTAGTAGTTTTTATTAAAAACGTTTGTTCGTTACTTGGTCCAGCTTCAGAAGTATCTAAGGCCTCAGGGTAAAAAGTCTAGTGCAAAGTAGCACTTGAGATTGCTAGTAAAATGGTCAGCCCGCGTGTTACATTCGAAAATACGACCGGCCTCCCGAATGGCGATGCCGCGCGTTACTTACCTCCATGCCTCCGGGAACCCAATTTGGGCCAGTTTTGACTCTTATTTACAAAGTTATTAAAACTTCCAAAAGCCGTCCCAAAAATTGCATTTTCTAAATGCATTTTTAGCTGCAGCAATGCAATTTGCGGTTTGTATAAGTCACAAAGTAGGTACATTTTTTTATAAAAAAAATTTTGGAAGCGAATGCAAAAAACCGCATTCGGATCCGTCTTAGTGCGAAAAATTTCGAGGTTAAGGGCTTCATTACCTCGACTAAAAGCAGGATAAAATAAAACTATAATAATAACAAAAAATAATAATAATAAATTATGATATTATGAGACAATATAATGGTTAAATCTATTTATTCAATGTATTCAGACAATACATAATAAACCTTTGTTGACGGACAATTTAAATTTATGAAAATTACCTATCATTTCTAATATTAGCAGGTAAATAATGAAATATTTTTTCGAGTCATAAATTATAGATTTTTTTAATCAAAGTAGAGGATGGATTTGAAAGATATATTAAACCAATATTTTTGTATAATCAACATACTGTTTTAAAATTAAAAAAGAAGTAGGTGTTAAAATTCTTTTTAATTTAAATAAAGGTTTACATGATTCTTCGGACTTGGCTTTGCATGAAAAACACTGAATATAATAAAAATTCTGAAAAATGTTGATAATTTGAGATGTGTTTTTGCGGAGGTGCGTTATCTGTATGATATTTTTCACGAGTAAGTTGTCCTGTTGTAGCAATATAACTTTGTTTTAGGTCAGCGTTCCACTAAGAACCTACAAAATATGGGCTTTTATGGGAATGATGGCCCAGATACCGCTTTCACATTTGTCCCGTTTTGTACAAAAACGATACGGCCCAAGATTTGGCAATATTGTTGTTTGGGCATCCATAATTATCGGCCAACCATTGTGTATAATGATGTATTATCACGATTACATGGTAATACATCATAGTCCTGCTATAGCTGAATACCATGATTAGGTTACATGTAACATTTTTTCTTTAGATACATATAAGTTATCATGATATTTTACTCAAACAGTATGTTTCAAAATTCAAAGAAATTGGATAAAATAAGGAAAAGATGTTCCTCAATATATCTTTTATAGGTATGCCGTATGTGTAACATATCGGTGCTATTTTAACATTTTTATAGTTTTTTTTTAATTGGATACATTTTTTACTCTTTCTTATATACGTAGGTTTACCTCCAACTAAGTTACCATGATATCAAAAAGTAGGTTAAGCAATAGTTTTATGATGCTTCTCGAATTTAAAGCTGTAAAAAAACTTTTGTTGATTAAAAATTTCAGAAAATCGATTTGGTTCAACTTTAAAGTCAAACCTTTAATTGTTCTGCATCAGAAGCTGACACTGAAACAATAAGCCTATAATTTAACTCATTAGTTTATAAGTAATATAATGTTTTTTCGCATTTTGAACAGTAATGCACTACATTACAGACCTCAAAATCATACAGTAATAAACCATAGCATAACAACCATTACTTTATAAAAACACAATTTAACGAAAAAGAAAAACGTTTATTTAAAACAGTGTGACTATAAATGTTAAAAGAACAATTGTGTTAGTTAGAAAAGGTTATAATTTTTGGCTAAACCTTTTTTCATTTACCACAATTCCTACAGAAACTTCTTGGGTTAGTTCCAGTTGGAAATTGTTAATATTCTTTTGAAATTTTGTTTTTTATTTTATTAACAATGCTTTCTTCTACGTACTCTTCAGCTACGCTTGTAGATCGCCATGCCCCATGCCGTTTGAGAATCTGAATATCAGCGCCACTGTCCGCAAGAAAACTGGCAGCTGTTCTTTCCAAACAATGACCGGTGTAACTTGAAGCATCAGGAAGTTTTAAATATTCCGCAATTTTTCATATTCATATTTGTCATTTTGGTGTTTCAAGTAAGTTAGTACTTTTTATATTATGAAATATCCGTATTTTCATTGATTTGGATCGTACTTTTGATCCTAGAGTATGTAGCCCATAAACTAGAAGCTTTAAGGACTTTTGCCTAAAACAAATAAGAATATTATTAGGTAATTGTCTCGAAAGTTGCCTCCTCTACGATTTTGACCAAATTTGGTATACAAGGGGTTTTTGGGGCGCTGATTACGAATCTAAAAAAATATTTTTTCGGCAACGTTTCGTTTTCGGGATATTTATCATCAAAGTTGAAAATCAAACTAACCTTATTTTCACTATATTCCCCCTTCTTTTTGTACACAGTTCTTGATTTTTACACTAAAATGGCACACAATATTTATAAACACCTTTTAAAACCTTGTATTTTTGTTTATTTTATACCTTTTTTTCTATTAAATTGCGAACTTTCAAGTTCTCTAGTGTTCACAGGGTTGCGGCTTGTGAAAGTGGAGGTTTTCCATTAAATGGAAAAAAGATGTAAAATAAATATAAAAACAAGGTTTTAAAAGGTGTTTCTGAAATATTGTGTGCCAATTTAATGTATAAATCAAGAACTCTGGCAAAAAGAAGGAGGAATAGAGTAAATAAGGTTAGTTTGGTTTCAAATTTGATGATGAATATCTCGAAAACGAAACGTTGCCGAAAAAAAATTGCAGATTCTAATCCGCGCCCAAAAAAAAAACCCGTATACCAAATTTGGTCAAAATCAGAGAGGTGGCAACTTTCGAGACAATTACCCATTATTACCTATGTACAATACTTTAACCAAATAAAATAGCTTCTTTTCGTAAAAATAGGCCAGCATTAAATTTTCGTCAATTCCTTTAAATCTTTTGGAGTTTCTCCACTCGCAGAACATATTATACAGTTTCTCATGCCTTTCCTTAAATTTTACTGAAAGTAAACTGGAAGAAGCGTCCTAGGCTGCATTTAGGATATCTTTCGAGTCGTTTTCATCAGCCATTTCGATATTTATGGTTAAAAAAAATCGCTCTTTGGGTATGAGTTTATGTTGTCCACCGTAGTTAATTACAAAAAACAACATCCTGCTTAGGTTCAGATTGCTAAGTTACTGAGACGTCAGACTATAACGTTTTTTTCTTTTAGATTTTTTCAGCAACTATTATAAACTGATTTTAATATAAAATGCAAAATAAGCAACTACCTACAAAATGCGAAAAAATAGTATACCCACCTCGTCAGAAAAGTGATTTTAGTTGACTCGTACCATACTTGTCAAGTAAAATTCCACTTTTCTGTACTTGAAACGTAAAATACTATTTCAGCAGGTTGGTTGCCTAAAATTAAAAAAAAAAAAAAAAATTGGGATTTTCAAATTTTAGTATTATTAAAAAAATATTACTAATTCGGGCATAAATTGAGTATTTAGTTAAATAAAGTATGTTTAAAATTTCAGCTAGAATCAAAAAAGTAATAATATACGGAGTGTTTTATTTTAAAGAAATACATTTTGGCCACACATTTTTGGCCTACTCTGTATACAAGGAATAATTTTTGGACAGTGGTTTGAAGTATTTTCCTATAAAGCTGTGGTATGGTTTTTTTTTGGCTCAACATAAAAGTTTTTGCCATTTAATTTCTTGTTTTGGCTGGACCATCCTGGGTTTAACTATTGGTTTTTTTATAGTTTTAAATTCAGAGGCATTTTTTAGAAATTGTGTCTTTAAAAATTAGAATTAAATGGTTTTTGTCTTCCTTATTTCGGCCTTTGGTATAACATAAATTATCTTTATGTTTACCAGTATTTTGTGCAATGTTTTTGTAAATAGGTTTATACATACGTACTGTAGTTTTTAATTTTAAGCTATACTCCTTTGTACTCCTTCTTTGTTACTTCTGATTTTTTCTACTTATATATGTTTAAGTATAAAATATAAGTAATAACAGGTAATACGTTATTAAGTAATTAAATTGGTCAGTATTTTTGTTCATGATATTCACACTAACTTTAAGAAAGTTACGTTAACATAACGTAAGGCTTATAGTTTGGGTATTTGTTTAGAATCGGGGCTCCACCTATTTTTTATTATAACAAATTGAGAAATAGAGATACTGATAAGTTTTTTTTTCATTTTGTTTTATTTTACGGCACATTTACGAATCTTTTAAAATTGAAGATAACAAAATGGGTATTCCTCTAGTTCTTTGTCAATAAAATGCATCCATCCAAGTTTAGCAATTTCTAGTGATTTGTTTCATATTCTACGTGTAAAGACAAATAATTAAAAAATGTTTTTTTTTTAAATATCAATTTTTGTATTTTTCAAAAGAAAAAAATAATCGAAAAATTTACATTTGTATTTATGTGTTTATTCCATTTTTGATAAACTTTAGAAATAAAAATATGAGACAATTTAAAAAAAAAATTGTAAATTTTGCAAATTTTTAAAAACCTATATAAATTCGAAAAATGAATATTTTCAAAATTTTTATTTTTAAATTGTTCAATTATCAATACACATTAGGAAAAAATAGAAGTTTAAAAAATATATATTATTTTACAAAATTTTTTAGCAAAAACAAAAAAAACAAAATTTTAAGCCTTTTAAATTAAATTCACTCTAAAAAAATCAAATTATTGAATTATGTTCTTTAATGCGCCTAAAAAAAACTTGTCAATAACTCAATTTTTTGAGTTTTTATGACAAAAAATAGGTGGAGCCGCGACTTTAAATAATAACCAAATTTGACAAACCTTATTGCATACCCCAGATGTAGAAGCAATTTATAGATGAAGCTTTTATTCATAGTTTTTTCTACTGACCACCAACAACAAAGTGGCTATATTACAATAAGAACAAAAAAATAATGGTTAACACATTAGGTACACGAGTTATAATTGATGACAAGTACAGTCACCCCAACAGTAACGTGAAATATAGACGGTCGAATGTGCTTTAAATTCAAATCCATAAGATGTCGATTTAACAACATAATCTTAGCTTTTATTTTAACAAAAATATTTTTTATTAGTCCAGGTTTTACAAAATAGAAAGTTCTGAATAAAGGTGATTTTTTTCTAATAAAAAGATAATAGGTTTAAAACAAAATTAACCATGCTGCTATGGTAACTTGCCTAAATTTGGTTTGGATCCCATGTACAAATACTAAGATATAAATAGGCACCAAACTGTTTGTGGCCGGTCTTAAGAGTAACTTATATACAAGATATTAAATTTTTAATTTTTGGCGTTTTGCTATGTAAACATTATTATACAATAATATTAAAAATATTTAAATTAATGAATGATTTATTTTTGAAATTTTTGTATTTATAGCAATTGTTAAATGTTAAGACTGAAATAAATTTTGTGTAATGTTTATTGTTTTATTATTATGGTGTTATAACCTTGTTGCATTTCACACCGATCTCCTAAAAATATTGATGCTTTAAATGAATTTAAACCTAAATCCTTATTTTAGTAAAAAATCTGCAAATATGATATAATAAAACCAGCAGATATGAGGTTATTTATACACTTTATTAAAAAGCAAATAGTGTGAACTTTTCTTGGATGCTGACTTGAGCGGATCGGAGTTATTTCGTTTTGTGACAACGTTGCATAGATAAGTGAACTACGTGTTTGGGCCGCCTATTATAACAGTGCTCTGGTAGGTAGATTTTTCTGTTATTTTAAGAGTTAAAAGTTTAATAATTTTATACAGCAAGTACTTGTTAAGTTTTTATCACTTTTATCTTTTGAACTTAAAAATTTTTCAATTGATTTAGTGCACACAAAATGTATGTTTAATAATAACAGTCTGTTTTATAGTAGACCTCTCTATGCAACAGTGACAGTTTTATTTGATCGATAATAATCGGTAACAGTAATTACTTTAGTTTCTGGGATTAATACGATATGGAATAATATAATTTCCTGGATTATGTAGCAGTCGTGAATGTTTAAAAAATTGTTTCGTAATTTTTAAGAAAAATAGGCTTGGGATAATATTGTATGATTTCCAATTAGGAGAGAAATGCATATATCATTTTATATAGTTTCATTTAAAATTAATTTCCCCTTCAGCAAAATGTATTTAACTTCATACGATCATTCCTGTCTAGTTGCATTTCTAAAATGTGTTTCATTTCAATAAAACTGTTTTAAAATAAAGATCATGCTTTGTCTGACAATAAAAAAATAATTATAGAATTTTCTTTTGATGTGTCTAAACTCTACATATGTGTAAACAAAAACTCTGGACATACCATGATATGTCTGTGTTTTTATGCTATAAGTTCCTGTTGCTTAGACAAGAATAGCCATTTTTAGTAACTAACAAAATAGAAAAATTAAATAATATCTGACTAACCAAAACAAGTCACTCAAAATGTTATTTAATTTTTATTATTATACTTTCACCATTTCGTCAGAAATGTACTTAAAAAAGTAGTTATTAGAAAAAAAATATGTTAAGAAATTACGACTAAAAAGTTTACATGTTAAATGTTAAAAAAACCAATTAAACTTTATTTGTAAAAAAAAACAAGGCTTAGAATAATTTAAAGATTTATCAATATAAATAAGAAGGATTCTTGTAAAAATTCAAAGGGTCATTTTTATAAAAAATAAAATCTTACTTAATTTTTTTTTAATTTTGTTGCTTGTTAGCAGCAGAGAAAGCTCCTTTTACACGATGTGACCTAAAATAAACTGCTGCAGCAGACATTTTGCATGTTAAAAAAATTGGCCGGTGCACGAGCTGGTCTAAAATATGTTTTAATCTGCGTTTAAGCTTGCGATTAAAATGTCGTTAGGGTAAGGTGTAGTGACGTCAGAAATATCGCCATTATTTTACAACACGGAATTTGAATCAGTAACATTAAATACAGAGTGTCCTGATAAGGTCGTTCTCCGGCGATATCTCGAGAACCCTTCATCGCATAGCTTTCGGAAAAAAATATTTATAATAAAATCGGCCTCGAGAAAATGCTGGAAATTATTTTCAAGTTTCTAATTCTGCCGCTAAAGGGCGTAAAACTAAGAACAAAATTAAAAACACGGATAATTTAAAAATATGCCGTATTAAGTTATGTCGTTGATAGTTTTTTTATAAACTATGTAAAATAAGGAAACTTTTTTCTTTTAGGTGTTTTTCCGTAACCTGTGAAATATAGGGAGGGGGAAAGAGCAAATATACATTTAAAAAATTGAATAACTTTGTTTCGGCTTAACCGATTTTGATGAACTAGGTTTCGTTTAAAAGAGCTTTTACCAGGGCTTAAGATAAAATATTGGTATAATAAATTTATTTTTTTGTTTTATACCCAGAGACTGATTTGTTTCAAAGTTATATATTTTGTCATTTTTTTCTAAAAATTTAAATACAATGGTATTATTTTTATAAGTCCATTAAAAAGAGTTTAAAAAAGTAAAGAAACTAATGAAAACCGCATTTTGATATCTTAATTAGTTCTCGAGTTATTGCCGAAAAACTGCATTACTGGTATCCTTACCTATTTTATGCTGTCAGATAAACAACGCGGCGTTTTAATCGAGAGTGTCATGACAACAAAAACCATTTGTTTCTCTGCGGATATTAAATAATATCAATATTATCCTTATTATTTGTTTATTATCAATTTAATAACAGCATTCATAATTACACGGCTCGTGGATAATAATAGCTGATTATTATTTACGGACTTTGACTAATTGAACCTTCATTGTGCTGGAATAGAATGCACATTTTCAGTTACTCTAAACCGATTTGTCAAACGTCTAAACACTTTTTTATTAAAATGCCGTCTTTCGTATTACCTTATGGCATATTGTTTCGCCGCAATAAAGGCATTTGAAAAATTTTCGAAATAAACGGCGAGCTGATCGTATGCCTCGGTGTTGGAATAAGACATAATTTAAAATTACTTAATAACGATTAACAACACTACTACTAATAATAATAATAACGATAAACTGCGTAACAAGAACTTAATTTAAAATTATCATGTTTGACAAACAATGCACTTATCATTTTTTGACGTGTCTGTTTCCTGTAATTTGTGACGTTCCGGCACTCTCGATTAAAACTCCGTGTTGTTTATCTGACAGCTTAAAATAGGTAAGGATACGAGTAATGCAGTTTTTCGGCAATAGCTCGAGAATTAATTAAGATATCGAAATGCGGTTTTTACCAGTTTCTTTACTTTTTTATGCTCTTTTTAATGAGCTTATAAAAATATACCATTGTATTTAAATTTTTATAAAAAAATGACAAAATTTATAACCTGGACACAAATCAGTCTATGGGGATAAAACAAAAAAATAAATTTATTATACCAATATTTTATCTTAAGTCCTAGTAATAGCTCTTTTAAATGAAACCTAGTTTATCAAAGTCGGTTAAGCCGAAACAAAGTTATTCAATTTTTTTCAAATGTATATTCGCTCTTCCCCCCTCCCTATATTTGACAGGTAACGCAAAATCGCTTAAATAGTTTGTAAGAAAACTATCAACGACATAAATTAATATGGCATATGTTTTTAATTTTGTTCTTAGTTTTACGCCCTCTAGCGGCAGAATTAGAAACTTGAAAATAATTTCCAGCATTATTAGGACACCCTGTATGTGTTACTTGCGAATAACAGATATTAAACACGCCCAAATTAAATATAATATGAAACCCTTTTGGATTAAATTAGTTCTGGTTAGTTTATTTTGAAACTATTTTATTAAAAATGCAATCAATATAAATTTACCCTGTAATCCAATGTCAGTTGTGATTTAGTTTTTCTATGATATTGTAAAAATTAGAAAAAACGACAACCGGCATATTGTTATGAGTATTTTAAACAGTCGTGCTGTAATTTCATTTAATCATATCGTTCAGTAATTGGAAGTTTGCTTATCAATTTGAATTAAAACACGAATGGTTAGTTGCATTCACTCGTAAAAAATCTTCTAGAAGGACTTTAACTTAAACATCATTTATCAGTCATGTTTGTTTTGTTGTTAAAAAACAGAATTTTTCTGCTATCAACAAATGTAAACAAACGATTAAAAATAAATTTGGTTACTATTATAAGAGAACTTAAATTATTATTAAAAATAGTTTTTATTTAAATGAAAAAAATCCTTTAACGTGTGTGACTGTCATTTAAACTATATATTAAAAGTTTTAAGTGTGCACGTGTATAGAACTATATTTGTAAATTTTTATTTGTTTTGCCTCAATTTCGTAACTCGACCTGTGGAGGAAATATATTTATAGAACATGCAAAACTTGCCTCTTAATAATTTTTGTATTTAATTACTTTTTCACATGAAGAAGTAAAAAGCAATGAATTGTCGACCAACTAGCCAAAGTAGGTGCACAGGCCCCAATTTACGGACCGGAACCTTTCTGCGGCACAACTAGAGTCACCTTTTAGAAGAACTCAGAGAATGGGAAAAGATGCAAAAAAAGACTTACTGAAACAACGCAAAGATATGCGAAGAGATTTATCTCCCAATCACCTAAATATACAAAGAAGCTATTAGAACTTCAAAAAAACAAACTCAGGATAGTCACCAACTTTCTGACTAGACACTGCTCTCTGAGGTATCACCTCAAAGAGATGGGAAAGACTGACAATGAACGCTGCAGGTTTTCTGACAGATCGAGTGAAACTGCGGAACATATACAATGCGAGTGCATGGAATTAACACGCCAAAGGGTAAAATATCTAGAAGGAGGATTGTGGACTTCCGAAGATATAAATGCACTTGACCCTCTAAACATCTCCAACATCGCGAAAAATTTAGAAATTGAGGGGATTAACTAAGGCAGGGTATCCACAAAAGATCTTAGGTCGAAGTGGAAGTAGAGCTATGTTGAGCCAAACTATCCCATTCGCTACAATACGATACAATAATTTTTCTTTCTGTTACAAATAATGCAATATTAAAACACCTACGGCCGAGTGATGATCGCGTTGTTAAATTTAGCAATGGACTTAGCAGTTTAGAATGTTTAACAAAACGTCATTGTCAGTGTTATTCAAAGATGTTAGTAGGCAACCTGTCAAAATCTGACATTTTGTTAAACATCCTAAACCGTTGTCAACTTAGCAAATTGTTAAAAGTTAATGAGGCTGTAGATACAGGTAATGTGGCCAGAATTTGCAACAATGTATGAATATTAGGAAACAAAGATGGATTACATGCTAATAATGCATCAAGAGCATTTTTGGGCCTTTCTGCTTGAGGCAACTCAATCCATTTTTGTTTCCACAACTGTAATTCTGCAGATAACGTATCTAGGTCCAAAAATTCCTCATATAATTACAAGTAAGTATTTTTACTGTGTGTTCTTCGCACATATTTGGCACTAGACAATATAACGATTTAAGAAAATAATGTTATCATACTGATGATAAACTCACTGGTATACTTTTTTTTGTATTGTTGACTAAGTAAAATATATATATTGTTCAGAAAATCTTTATTTTATTTTACGCAATAGGATTTTCGGGATTTTCGGGGGGGGGGGGTGAAACCCCAAATCCCCCCCTCAAATACGGCCCTGATAGCCTTGACCATACCTTGTTAGGCAACCCATTCGCGATAATTTGATTACATATTATATTGGATAAAAAATAATTTTTATCCGGTTGGCAGATGAGTGAACCTCGTGCCTAATTCGGATCTTAGACTATTTTTTTATTGGCTCATAATTTTTTGCTATTGTGGAAATCTGGTTAAGAGACCAAAAGATAATTGGCTAAAAAAGGGTGTTTTCTCATCTGGAACTTTTGAACGAGAGAACAATCACACTCGTCTCGGCAAGACGAGACGAAACGAGAGACGAGAATTTCTCAGCCTAGTGACATCTCTAGTTTGACACTACAATTTTAAACAAATTAACAATGATTATGTACCTACTAAATTCGGAACATACTCTATAACTTTTTAAATTTATTCAACTATTGTTTCAAGAATTACGCCATCTCCTATATTAGATCGGACATACTAAACATTTCAATTCCTATATTTAGTAATTAATTTATTACATATGGTTCTTGCCTTATCAGTGATCTAGACACAAGACCACCCATAACTACTATTCTCCACGGTACAGATTATGTAAAATACAATGACATTTTTAAAACCTTAAGATCATAGTTTATGGTTTATAAACAAAACGCCTTGATCAATTTTAGTTGTCTACTTATTTTTCACTTAAGTTCGACTCCAGGGTAAAATTACTTTAACCTCATAATTCTTGATTTATTTCATTAAATTAATGAAATAATATTGACGTGATAAAAATCTTGATTGAAAAGGTTGTTTATAACGAACAATACGGTTACATAGATCACGGTTAGTATGGGCTAGAGGCGAAAGCGATGATTTTTATAATTTCTTTCTTGTACCCGATCTATTATTATAAAGTTAGTTATAAATAATGGAATATTTTTTAATGAATTGGTTTTTCAAGGTGGATTCTACAAACATTAAAAAGTATGTGTCATATCTTCTACCTTCCGAATTGTATTTTATTAACCTAAAAAATGAGATTGATTCTTTTCACTATAACCTTTTTTTAAATATTTTTTTCGTCTTAAAACGGGAAAATGATTTTTTTTCCGTACAACACAGTAAAATTTCTTTGAAAGTTATGGTTTCAATACCACTAAAATTTTGGACTTTCATTGTCTTTATTTGTTAATTGATACACAATGTTTTGGTTGGTGATGTCTCTCCAACAGTTTTCAAGTGATAACTAAAAACCATTCCAAAAGCTACGACTTATATACTATCCGTTGTTCATCGAAGCTTGACCGATTTTTTACAGTTCAGCAACCGCTACCAGATATTCGAAATGTTGATACTAGGCTTGCTAATACATTTTGGTTACTTACATTATTACAGCATCTTTAAATTTTCTATTCTTCCAGTGGGTTTCTCGGTTTCTTTATGAATCATTTTTGTTTTCGACCATTGGATGCGGTGTTGTTTTGACCATGCGCGTCCGGAAATCCCTGACTTCGACGTTTCACCTCGTTCCGAAGTTTTTTTGTGTTCTTTAACTCCAACTTCCCACCGCTGTGTTTGCACGTCGTTGCCGTGGTGGGCCCAGTAGGATATTTTGGAACATGCGCTAGCAACTCTTGTTGCTAGCGTATGGAACGGGATCCGATGCTAAGACGAAAACAAGACTTAACTCAAGGTGTTAGCATACCGTGCTGATGAGTGAATGACATCCTGTGCCTTAAACAGGTGTCTTCAACGGTGCCTCTGAGATACAGGGCGACATCTCAGAGCATCTAGCCTTACTGCGGTAATGCGGGGCTCTGCCGTGGTGGACTATTACTTCCCTAGCTCCAAACAGAAAGCGGACAGAACCGCTTTCATAGGAAAAAGTGACAAAGATGCGCTGACCGAAACGGATAAATTTGTTTCGAGGGGTGCCAGCCAAGGTCACAAGCAGACAAAGGTGCGCCGATCGAAACGGGTGAACCCGTTTCGTAAGATGCCCCTGAAGTCACAGGCGCCTGTTTCACGGGAAAGGGCTAATCCATCCCGAACAAACAGGTGCTTAGAAAGGGATCCCTGAATCCAAACAGAAGGCGGACAGAACCGCTTTTATAGGAAAAAGGGTTCTCTGGCTTTAAATAGAAAGCGAATAGGACCGTTTTCACAGGCCAAATGGCCTCTGAAGGAACATCTGGTTCCTGTAACAAGGACCTGGTAGCTACCCTCGTCACTAGACCGGGAGAGGAGGGCATGACGGATCTAATCGTCTGCTCGCTAGACTTTCCAGGAGATAGGGACACCAGATCACATATTGTGCTCGTGTCCGGTAGCGACACGGGTAAGAGGAGGTGCAAGAACTATCTCCCAATCTGATATCGGATTCATTAGAAGTCTGATCTTATTTTCAGTGAATTCTAAAATATGAAGTAGTTAAAGTTACAAATCACCCATCGCCCCCCAAACCACATCAGCGCCCCCCAATTTTTTCTGGGTCCCTTACCGCCCCCCTCTAGGCCTCCAGCGCCTACAAGGGGGCGTTATCGCCCACTTTGAGAAAGACTGCTGTAGACAATAGTGATCAGGACCTAATAAGAAGGAAAATATATGTCTTTATGAAAGCGGAGTTGTTCCTACCTTGGATAAACTAAAAAAGAAGACAAAACCAATATAAATACTAGCCGTGCCACCATCCATTTAGAGTTGTTTGTAAAATGGGATTTAAATACCGCAAAATAAACAAAAGACAACCAGTAATGGAATCGCACAGATTACGCACGTGGAGATTCAAAAAATTAAAAGATATTGGTTAAAAAACAGATCCATAATTTACTTTGATGAAACATGGTTCGATACACACTACACAGTATTCAAAGGATGGGTTAATTCCCGTGAAAACTGTCAGACGAAAGCACCTTCAAATAAAGGAAAACGCATTACCATAATACAGGCTGGTTCAGAAGACGGATTTGCCCCAAACTGCTTGCTGTTGTCTGCAAAGAATATTAAGGATTTTAGCTTGGATTATCATGAGGATACAAGTGCAGAACTTTTTGAAAACTGGTTTTAAAATTATCTTTTAAAAAATATTCCAAACAATGTTATTGTCATGGATAACGCAAGCTACCACAGCTGTCTGCTACACAAAGCACCAGCTTCATCAAGTTCAAAAACTGCTATCCATAAATATTGTTAGAAAGTGATATCTTTTTTGAATTTAGTTTTAAAAAAGCGCAACTTCTGGTAGTCCTAAATTCGTATGCAATTAAAAAACAATATGTATGTGATAATTTGTCTAAACAGGATGGGCATACTGTCTCCGTATCACTGTATGTTTAACCCCATAGAGCATTTGTGGAACCAAGTAAAATCAAATATCAGAGCAGAAAATGTTACCAGTTGAAAGCTGGAGAAATTCAGTACAGCACTTTATAAACATTGAGGACTCTTACATTTTTATACAAAACAACATAAATCCTATTGAAATTAATCTCAATAATGACTGTGATAGTGAAAAAGAATTAGATTTAGATATTTAGATTAAAAATGTAATTATGTATAGATAATATAGTTATAAATTTATTAAAACTTTGCATAAATTTAATTTCTTAATGTAATTTTAAGATTATACCTTCCTAAATAAACAATAAATTATAAATATATTATTAGAGTCCGTCCCTAATGTTCTGTCCTTTAATACCTACTGATCCACAGTTTTATTGTTGTCGGCAAGTATAATCCATAAATGAAGGCAAAAGCTCACACGGTATACTTTGAGACAAACTGTACTAAAAAACATTTTTTATTCTTTCTATTAAAATATTGTTTTCTAAAAATGCAGAATGAGTTGATTATTCAGCAAACATTGTTTTCTCAGTGTAAAAAGATGACGAAAAAAATATTTGTGGGTCTTTTTATTGTTAAGGAAAACTAATCACGAATACAAATCCCATTTCTTTGTGATTCAGAACATTTGACACAAGTCAAGTGCCTAAGCAAAAAGAACAATGACAATGATTGCTTAACCTGACCCGATACACCTCGTAGGTTAGAATAAATGTTTAATGCATTCTGCGGGTTCCTGGAAGCATCTATTTAAAATCCTATGAATGAATTTATAATGATATTACCGTTGTAGTAAGCGACCATTTAAATGTAAAATAATGCATTTAAGTCGAGGGCGTAGCCACTCATCTACATTTATTATTTAATCATGCCTAATATAGATCGCCCCAAGAAAACAAAGCTGATATAAATTTCATTACTGCGGATTAGTCACAGTTCTAGTTAGGTTTAGAATATAAGCTTTATTTTCAATAAATTAGAAGAAAACGCATTAATAAATAAAGTGGTAATCACCTAATTATAGTTGTAGGAGAGGTCTTGATGTGGTATCAACAGTATCAACAAGTCAACGTTACGTATCTTATGGAAAACTAAAACAAGCATGTAGGAGTCTCTAACAGAGTCGGCAATTATTTTTTAATAATATAAGTAATATTTTAATAAAAGGATCACCTCCTTCCAGGTTCTTATTCTGCATTCGAAAACTAATGCATATGTTACGGGTCAGTGCCGGCGTAAAGGGGGCGGTGGGGGCGGTCCGCCCTGGTTGCCAAGCAGCAAGGGTTGGGAGCATGGTGACAAATCACGCGGCACTCGCGTAGCTAAGTAAAACACTGCGTACGTCAACAGAAGAAGAACTACGTGGTATAGTTCCAAATCTGACGAAAATTTATGATGAGTTTTCTTCAGAGGACATCATTTAGAAGGTTTTAGGACTAAGGCGTCATTTAGAAGCTGCTAGCATTTTTTTCCAAGAAGTGGTCCAACGGACTACCTTGGAACTTCTAAAATTCATTGTGCAATGTGACTATTTCGAGTCTGTTCCGAATCTAGCGCTGTGTCTAAGATTTTTTTAACTATTTGTGTTTCGGTAGCAACTTGTAAAAGAAGTTTCTCTAAATCAGTGGTTCCCAAACTGGGGGGCGTGTCCCCTGGGAGGGGGCGCAAAGCAACATCAAGGGGGGCGAGAGCTCAGAAAAATTATTAAAAATTTTCATCTTTAAAATAACAAAAAATCAGTTCAAATTAAAAAAAAGATTTATATATGGAAACGTCGTCTGCAAGTTCAAACACCAATTTTTTTCCTATTTCCGAAATTGGGTTTATTAATGGAGAATAGTGACGACACTGCTAAAAACGAAGAGATTATAAAAGATGTTATATTTCATCTAGAAAGTCCCTTTGATGAATTCCGACGATTTTTTTTCTAATTTACATGACAATGATGAACATAAATATGCTTAAAGTCCTTTTAATTTTGAAATAAACATCCTTCCAACAAGAAATGCAAGAACAAGCAATCGACTGAAAACACGACTCGGTGGCGAAAAATGACTGAAGATTTTGTGATTACTAAATTTTGGATTAAATATCTTCCCATCTATCTTTTAATCGCGGAAATGGCTGTGAAATTTTACATACTATTCTCGACAACCTACTTATGTGAAAAATAATTTTCTATTTTAATGGAAATTAAAACAAAAAACGTAGCCATCTTAATGTTGCTAGTGACCTACGTTGCGTACTTTTAAAGATAAAACCAAGAATTTTCTTGTTAAGGAAATGCAGCACCATACTTCGCATTAGATTAGATAAGTGTTCAAATGTCATGTTTATAAGTAAATGCTTTTTTTAGTAAAATGAATGTTTCTGTATAGTCGAGGGAAGTGAGGGGCGCGACCACTTCTTAATTTCAAAAAGGGGGCGCCATAGAAAAAGGTTTGGGAACCACTGCTCTAAATTAAAATTAATAAAATCTTACTTAAGATCTACAATGAGCCAAGCGCGACTTACGAATCTTTCCATATTATCCACTGAAAAAGACAGGAAAGTAAATTTTGATAATGTAATCGAATATTTTAGCAAAATTAATTCACGTAAGCATGTTTAGTGTCTGATTCGTTGTTTTATTTTAAGGGTGCACAATAGAAAACCGCCCCGGGAACAAACCAATGCTACGCCGCCACTGTTACGGGTAACACGCGAAATTGGTTAATTCCGGTTAAAACGCGAATTACCGAAGGGCAACCGTATGGAACGTTTATTGTGGTTAGACATGGGTAACGCAGCAAAATTCCTTGCGTCAACTCAGTAACTCAGGCGCAGTTTGTTGCGCCGACTTATTGCTCTAACTCAAAATTGCGCCATGTCGCAACTAAATGGAACCTTTCTAGTGATCAGTGAAACGCAGAAATGCGCGCCATCTGTACGCCGAGGACACAAGCTCCTGGCAGTTGATGACACAAAGCGCGCACCAAAAACTGCGTTGGCTCAATTCACTCAGCGTAGCGAGTGAGTTAGAGAATGAATGACAGGCATAGAGTGGCGCCGCGCCTGTGAGACTTTTTTAATGAGACGGACTCTATGGTACAGCACACATTTTAAATCTCCCGCCACTGTGCTATGCGGCAACACATTTTGAAAAAGTGAGTTGACACATTCGGCGCAGTTAACTAAGTTGGCGCAGCGCAGTGTTACACGTCTCTAATTGTGTTAATATTACATTTCAAGCTTAACTAATTTAAAAATGCATTTTAACGAGGAATTTTCTAATTAAATACATAATAAATAAAAAGCAACCAGAACTAACCATGGCCGACCAGAACTGAGGGCAGAAAAGAGCAGGGGAACATATTATTTCACTCAAAAAAAAATTCTAACCTCTACCCTATTGAAAATTACAAAAATTTTGTTAATAACTTTTACGTAGGGATAATTTAGACAAATTTAAAAGCCCTCAGATGTGGTCGATCATGGTCAGTTCTGGTTAGTTAAAGCGGCTTTTTATTTTGCTCAATTATATTTCAGACTTGAAAATGCGAGGATGTATTAAAAAAGACCCTTTAAATAATGTATTGGGTATATTTTTTTACAAATAAAAGTTCATGTAATTAAATTATACCCCATTACCGACACACGCCTATAAATGTGATAATAATTGCTCACTTAACTTATTATCCGGCTTATTCGCGAAATAACCAAGTTCTAACCAGATATCCTGCAAAAATTTGTAAAATATACTATTTGTTTTTTTTATCATTAACCAAGTATGTGGGCTTATTTGCGTATTCGCGAATTAACTGATTTTGCGTATTATCCATAACACATACATTAATAAAATGCCCTAAAACGTCTAATCAACCAAACAATTCCTTAAATAAATTCCATATGGATAATTAACTAAGCTATAAAATCCTGTAAAAATAAACCCAATTTGGCACACCAAAGGCTTTAAAATCAACCTGGAAGTCGAAATCGGTATGTATGATGGTGACAAATCATGGATGAAAAAATTGTGTCACACAATCTAGCGCCCATAGAAAATTATGGTGTGTTCCGAACACTTCAAAGAATTTTTTTTCCGTCGAAAGTTCAACTTAAAGTTAGTTTTTCAACGAGTTAGGCAATTGTCAATTAACAAAATTGTTCCGAACTTTCGTTCTCATTGTACATTAAAAAAATACTTAAATAATTGTGGTATAAATATAAATTTTTCGCTTTGTAAAGCCCTTTCTATATAAATACTTAACAAAATAACGCCATAAAAGTTTTAAAAAATTTAATCCTTTGTTTATAATAATTTTTTAAGTTGAATGAGCAATCAGAGTAATATTATTAAAGTTGTAAAATTATTATAAACAAAGCATTAAAATGTTTAAACTTTTATGACGTAATCTTGTAAGGTATGTATATAAAAAGGGCTCCACGACGCGAAAAATTTATACGATAATTATTTAAACATTTGTTTTTAAGTACAATGAAGACGAAAGCTTAAAACAATTTTGATAATCAACAATTGTCTAACTTTTTAAAAATATAACTTTGAGTTAAATTTTCAACGGAATTAAATTCTTTAAAGTGTTTTAAATTCACCGTAATTTTTTAAATTTTTCAATTAATGTTTAATACCCTAAAAGAATATTTAGTGTGACGCCGAGCGCGCAACTAAAAATGTCGCTTGGAGGCCTATTTTCAACTTTAAATTAAAATTATATATAATGGAGATAAAACTTCAAGAGTTTCGACTTTTTTATCGAAAATTTTCTTCTCATCAAAATTCAAAACGGCTTTTTTTTAATTTGGTTTTTTGTTAATAATAATTGCAATTTTTATTGGCAGAAAATCTTTTCTCAGATTTGCATTCCGCGTCGAATGAGCTATAGCTCATATTTTTCGGAGCCTTCTAACTATGTTTCGCAGGAAATACACTTCTCGACTAGACTAAAATCTGGATCTCGATCCTGATTTCTAATTATTAAACAAAATACCAACTAAAAACGGTTTTTCTATGCTACCTTCAGTTGTTGGACTAAACAAATTCGAAACGGAATCATTTAATACTGTTTCAAAGTTCTTTGGATGCTACCGTAACTAGTTGTTTAAACATAGGATATATCGGCAGGCATCTGAAATAGAATTTTTCGGATTATTTCTAAAAAAATTTAGCACTAAGATTTGATTAGATTTGCTGGACTCCACAGCCGCATTTTGATTTCACGTAATTAATGAATTCCCCCTAATTGCACTTTAAAGGATTCGAGTTGAATACACACAGTTGATTAAAAGACTGTTTTCAACCGCACCTTTTTTTCCGACTTTTTACGACGACACTGCTGAAAAGTATTAAACCACGTGCTGACATTATCTTTTTTAAAAATCTACAACGGAGATGCATTTCGGCAACGAAAATAAATTGTGCATCGGATAACTGCATATTATTGATAAAATCAGGGTTACTTTCAGGGTCACGAGTTATTATATTTCGATTTTTATTAATCTAAAGGCCGAAATTTAATTATATAGTTATTTTTTAAATTTAAAACCTTTAAAAATTATCTGGGTATCTTCCTACAATTTACGGTAATGCCGAAAACATACTTTAGGGAAAGAGCTTGACATTACACTTAAAAGGCATATGGTAATTTAGGCAAAGCAATTGTTTATGGCCTGCAATCCTGCAACGTACTTATTCAACAGCTTAAAAATTGCAGGTATTGTTTTTCAGATTTACGAGGGAGGTCTAATATGTTCTCAGCTTCGCCCAGAGTGAGCGATGCTATAGACAAATTTTTGTTGTCAGATTGGTATATCTTTTAAATATATAGACCAGTAACTGAAGACCTGAAATTACCCAAAGCTGGAAATAAATTTGTAAAGTTTTCATTTGTGGCGAAATTCTTAGGTCTTTGCGGATGCTTTTCGACGTGGGAACCCGCTTAAAATGACCCCCAAAGTCCCAAAAATAAGTTTCCCGCGAATATCTGCTAAAATATGCAAATTAGATAATTTTTGTTTAAACAAAAACAAAGATCACCTTAAAATCTACAAAAATGGTCCCTACCATTTTTTCGCATTACCAATATTTTTCATATATACAGATTTTCTAGAACTCCGGAAACGGCTAAAAAATGGGCAGATGGGCAAAACAATTTTTTATCAAAACGCAAAAAAGATGGTAAAGGAAATTTTCTAAGGGCGCGTACAGACATAGAACAAAACATCGTATCGTAACACGTTCGTATCATTTTCGCGTAACATGTGTGGACGGTACATCGTAACAGCGTAACTCGGTAACATCGGAACATCACGGCGTCCCATCAGTTGTCGGTTTTTCAGCGTCACTTCAAAGAGATGATATGGGCTGATGCGTCGTCTGTCTGCAAGTTTGGACGGGAATGCGTAACAAGGGCGTGCCAGTACATTTATTTTTATTAATTAAAATGGTACATGGAAAAAGATGGAACGTCAGATTGTTCTGCTATAGGTTATACGACGTTGTTTTGTTACACAATAATTTATCGAAACACGCGTAACAAAATATTGTTGCGCGACGATTTTGCGAAACGAAGATTTGTTCTATGTCTGTACGCGCCTTAAGATCATTTGAACACTTGCTAAGGTCTCATTATAAAAAAGAAAAGTTAATAATATATTTTTTTTTAATGTCAATGAATTAATGAGATATTCTCAAAATATTGTGAAAAAAAACTTTGACAGCTTTTTTTAATATTCTAACTCATATGCAATGATAGGTACGGGTTTTTCCATTCCGATGAACTTTGAATGATTAAAAAATGTACATAATTGCCCGAATAATGGAACAATTTGTCCGCCTGCTTATAAGTGATTCCCTGAAGATAGCGGCAATCTAGCGGTAAAGCGGCAGCAAAAATAAGGAGACTTTTGGGTCCCGTTATCTTGAAAACTATCGATTTTTCGAAAAAAATTCTAAGGACCATTTTTGTGGATTACAGGGCGATCTTTATTTTTTGTTTAAACAAATATTGTTAAATTCGCATATTTTGTCAGATTTTAGCGGGAAACCCATTTTTCGGGCCTTAAGGGGCCATTTTGAGCCCTGTTCCACTTGATAATGTTGATAAACTTTTTTTCGTCCCTAAAGCATCCCCGAAAACCTAAAAATGGCGTCACAAGGGAAAACTGTACAGATTTATTTACAGCTTTGTCCCTTTATTTACTGGACTAATAAGTTCAAAAGGGTTAATGATTTTGATATATAGTGTTTTAACCAAAGATTTTTAAGCAACAGAGAAATTAACATTAACAGAAATTAATGAGAGATTCTAAAAGTTTATGAAAATTATTTTCCACAAATTCAGAAATTACTCAAAGGCTAAGTTCCAATATTTCATGTTTCTGTTTCGTCTGCTTAAATCCGTTTCTTTATTTTATACATAGCTAAATAAAAAAATCCATACATGAGCCTTTGTTTAATTTCTGATCGTTTAAAGTAAATCTTTTCACTGCAGAGTTTTGGAAGAAGCTTTAAAATAAGTGGGTCAAATCTCAAATATGCAATATAAAACATTAAGAAAATGTAGTTCACCGTAGTTGGTGTAGTGGCAGCGTACCAGCCTCCTAGCCGTGAAGACCCGGGTTCGATCCCCGCACTGTCCATTGGACTTTTTCATAGCTCGTCACCTCACAGAAGGCAATGGCAAACCACTGTGTACTATTTCTGCCTAGTAAACCCTCTCACATGTACTTCGGAAGGCACGTTAAGCCGGTGGTCCCCATATCTGTGTCTAGTTGCTACGCAACACAGATATGTGCGAAAGGTCGCCTACACTCTAAAATAGAGTATGGCACCGTAAAAAGAAGAATTCACCGTTAATATCCATAATAATTAACAAAGAAAATATTTAAGTATCATCAAAAAATTGCTTGAGACACTATTATTCTATCTTTAACATAAAGAAATTAAAATTCCACATATAAGCTGATGTGAATATACAAAGTTATTTTATATATTCTTCAACAGTTCGGTTTGTTCCGAACCACGTGCCATGAAAATCTCGTTCCACTCTCGACTAAGATTTAATAATGGAAATTAGTATAAAGTTAAATGATATGCTATTGGACGACCAGCGGTTTAGCATAGAATCCAGCCTAAACAGTCCAAACAGTGGACAGGAGACGGATTTCAGCACCCAGCATCTTTAGCGATGGAATGCTAAAGCATTTTGCCTTTTGATTACTTGAACTGAATGTTATTATAATCTCTTAGTTTAACTGGATAAAAAAAAAACTAGTTTACAGACAAAAGTAATTTTAACAGCATAATGCACCCGCGCACACGTGTTTTGGTATCGAGAAAATTGAGAGATCCGAAAAAGTGGTTCAAGCACCGCATGTATTTAAACTTTTTTGTGGATGCTATTTTTGCTCTTATTAGATCTTTTAAATCAAAATACACTTAAAAATGATGGAACTTTTATGGTGAATTTATATATATATATATATATATATATATATATATATATATATATATATATATATATATATATATATATATATATATATATATATATATATATATATATATATATATATATATATATATATATATATATATATATATATATATATATATATATATATATATATATATATATATATATATATATATATATATATATATATATATATATATATATATATATATATATATATATATATATATATATATATATATATATATATATATATATATATATAAATTTAATCGGTTTTACAAAGTTTTATGTCTTTCATTCCAAGGTTCCAATATCCATTCGTCTCTGTTGGACCATAGGTTCTCGTCCAGGCCTTTATCTCTAATTTTACTAACAGTTCCTTCTCTCCAGCTTTCTTGGCCTTCCTCGTCGCCTTTTTCCCGCTGGGTTCCACGTTAACACTTGTTCGGGAATCTGTTCTCCTCCATCCTCTGCACAAGGTCGTACTAGTTGTTTTGTTCAAATGTCATCGACTATAGTTTTTTCCACTCTCATTATTTCCCTAATTCTTTGGTTGGTAACTCCAGTATTTATCTCTGTAGCAAACAGCATCCTCTCCGTTTTTTCCCTAATTTGCCAGTCTTCTGAACCATATATTGTAATACTTTTTGATATAACATTGTAAATAAACTTTTTATGTTTATTTTAGATGTTTTTATTTCACAATACCCCATTTATCAGTAATATTGCTCTTCTTCCCAGGGTTTTTCGATCTTTAATGGCATCGTCCAGTTTTCCAGCGGATGTTATTTTCAGACCTAAATATTTGTATTCATGACTATGCTTTGATGCTGATGATAATTTCATCTTAAGAACGGTTGCCGACTTGCCACCAAAACGTAGATAAGTTTTCTTGATTTTTGGGTTTTTTGTTTTTTTTTTTGTTGTAGGCAATATGCATGTTTATAGGGGCCAACAGGGCTGAGCAATCTCAGCTCGCTGTACCCCAGGACCTGGACCGAAGTAGTCCCATTTTCTAGCAAATTTCAAGGCGAGTACTCCCAACGAAAACATACTTAATCATGTTTAATGTCTTTTTTACAGGAAGAAATTTATATCCATAGCCACAGCCGCTTTAAAAAAAAAGTTCAGATTCCTTTTTCCAGCCAGAAGTTATTTCTTCCCTTCTAATCTGTATACTCTGTACATGATGTGGTATCGCAAACTATACCCTATTTGGAATATTTTTTCCATGTTTAGGAAATGGTGTCTTCCACAATTCTTAGCATTTTTAATCCAATTTAAAGAAGAGCCGTTGGTCTTATTAATTATTACAGAAAAGCCTCCATCTCTTATCCACCGGCGAGTTGTATAGAATATGTTTCTGCTCCAAGAAATTAATCAGTATTATTATTTGTCTGGTAGTACCCAATAGAGCAGCCAAGTGCTACTCTTGTGCATTTTTTTACATGCCCCTAACTTCCCACTTTCTTTGTTTCTTTATCTCCTGAGTGTCTTGTGAAAGTTGCCAGCACATCACAGCTTTTTTCTTTCCTTCCAAACTTCTAAATCTTTAGGTCTATAGTAGTACATTACTTTTTACCTCACTTAAGATACCCACGGTACGTTAGTATTTAGGCTTCAAGACTTCGTAAACTGTCCCAAGATAAAAAAAAGAACGAATCAGATAATCAAATGAAATTAAATTTAATTTGAACATTGGCTGGAAAGACACTTCGTTTTAAAACCTCTTAAACCCAAAAAATATTTTATGTTCTAGATGCTCCAGGTAAATACTTATATGACATATTTTTTACAGTAATATTTTATTTATTCTTCGGCAAGTAGGTACTGTTATGGCTAGACTTTTTTCAAAAGAGTTATTGTCGTTTTTAATTGCACAGTATACCGTTTCTGTTGTATACAAATTGATATTCGATATTAAGTAACGATTTCCTGAAATTGATTATTAATTGTAACTTAGTCGATAAAAGGGGTGGCGTCTAAGTAAATTTACAACTTGATCTACATAAACTTTATTAGCAATGGTGGGTGTATGGTTTTATTATTGTTATTTACGGTACGATCGCCCAGAGCCGTAATCACAGAGCTTTACCCTAATCAGGTTAGTCGAGTAGTTTTTAAGTTTTAAGAAAGCAGACATTATTTGTAAAAACCAAATATTGTTAGGGACTTAACAAAAATGTTTTTAGTTCATATAATTTAAGGGAGTTAGGAATATGCAATTTAGCTTAATAATTCATTTGGATAAATTACCTTAGTTTTTTCTAATGAAGTTTGAAGGTTTATGGAAGGCCAATGCTGTATAACAAAATTGTCCAGACGTGCAGGGCAGCTGTAATAGGGAAATAGGCTCCGCGGAATGTGCGCAATGAACAGTAGGTCAGGTCCGGACTTCCACAATTCTATATAACCATGTATAAAGTTGATATCATCAAATGTCAAATTCAAACTAACTATACTTCACTGTTTTTTTTTTATTTTGTGTCCAACATTGTTGGTTATTAAACAAAATTATTATAGAATTATTAAAACTATTGTGTAATATTTGATTTTATATCATCTGATTTAATATGAAACGAATTGATGGCATCACTTCCCAGCCTTCTATTTAAATGGTTGAAATTTTTGTGGTTCCCTATTTTTTCCAAAAATCTTAAATAAATTTCAAACATTGTATGATAGTTTCGTGTACTTATCACCAATTGTGTTGTAAAAGAAGGGCATGATAGTGTAAATAAGTTTGGGATTGATATCTGGAAAATAAAACGTCGAAAAAAACTTATTTTAGATTTGTAATCAGCGCCTCCATATGCAAAAAATCATCGGCGAGGGTCAAGAAAAGTAAAAGCTTATCATAATTTAGACTGGTTGTTTTAATTTGTATAAAAATACAATAAAATAGGGTCACCTTATGCAGGTAACATAAATAAATTTAACGAGAAGTATAATTTCTTTTACATAAACATTTTTTATTTTTATTTTTAAATCTTGGGACAGTCCACCAAGGCTGAGGCTTCAATACTAACATACCGTAGGTGTCTTAGGTGTGGTAAAAGGGAGTTTATTTACACAATACTTAAAGATTTGGAAATTTTAAGAAGGGAAAACTTCCGAAGGGTAGCAAATTCCAGTTTAGACACTCTGGGGATGACGGGACGAAGAAAGTGGAAAGTTCGGAAGCCTCTTAATTTGGACTGTAAAAGGATGCATAAAAGAAACACTACGCGTTGCTCTGTTAGAAGCTGTCAGAGAAATTCTACTTGCCTCGGAGCAGAAGTCTTGAAAATACCTATAAAAATGCGACATATTCCCTAAAGCCTGTCGGTGGGTAAAAGAAGGAAGCTTTTCTGTAAGCGTGTCATCATTAGTAAGACGAATAGCTCTTTTTTAAATGAAATCAAGGATGAGAAGATGGTAGGAAACGCCATTTCCCAGACATGAGAACAATATTCTAAAAATGGTCTGATTTGGAATTCATACAGGTTAGACGTAGAGAAATACTTTCTGGCTCGAAAGAGAAATCCAAGCTTTCTTGAAGCAGCTGAGGTTATGGATATAATGTGTTTGTGCCACTTAAGGTTATTCTCCAAAGTAACGCCAAAATGCCTAAACTACTTTTTTTCGCGACACTGAACATGACTGTGTCTTGGAGCATTAAACTGGACAATATTTTTGAAGCTGAAATCAAGATTAGTTTAAGGTTTTGTGAAAACCCCAGCATTAATTTAGGTAGAAGCTATAAGGATGACGTTACAATATTATAAATAACAAACAATAAACACAAATTTATAGTCGCAATTTAATAAACACTAATTACCAAAATTAGAAGGATTTTATTAATCCGAAAATTTTTGCAACCACAAAATAAAATCACACAAGGCAAAACAATCGAAATTAATACGGCGCGGCGCATATGGTTTCATATGCGTCGCGCGAAAATGGAACTCCGGATCTGTCGAAAGTATAATATGTTGCCTATCCACACACTGATTTATCAGTGCGTAGGTAGGTAATAAATTACAAAATTTCGTGGAATTTTGTTACTGCGCAGAATCATAACGGCCCCTTAATGACAGTTATTTTCATAGTGGGCCGGACTTTTTTTGATCGAATAGGCCATCGTATTGGGTTTTCATAAACCTCCAAACTTCCCTGGTTTTCTCTCATTATAAAGAGCATTTCGGAGAGTTGTTACTTTGAATCGATTAAAATCATTATGTCGATTGGGCGGGTCTATAAAACCAGATAAGTTAAACATTTAGGTGCATGTTAATCGAACGATGTTTATATTACTCAGTTAATAGTTATTAGAGTTATCTAATAAAAAGAAAACTTATTCTTACTATTACGTTTTTTTCTTAAATGAATGTTTTAAAGTAAAATGTTATTTTTTTTTCAGTTCAATAAATACTGGATGTAACATAAAGGTTGGGAATAAATTAAACAATTAATTCCTAAGTAAAAAAATAAATTATGACAAAATAAAAGGGGTGTAACTGTGTTAATGAAATTAAAAAAAAAAAAAATAAAAGTCACAATTATGTATTCTTCAAGGCATTTTTTTGCGATATATAGGGTTTAAAACTTTTAATATTTTTTTGTTTTTGTTTTTTTTTTTGGATACACCTTGTATATTTCAAACTTTGACTGGGACTAATGTATATAAAATACATTTTTTAAAATTTCTACAAGGAGTATCTTTTTCCGGATCTTAAACCCTTATCCACCCCTCCCCCATTCCTTTTTTCTGCGTCCCCACTGTTTTCATTTATTAAAAAAATAAGATTGTCCATTTCAGTGACTAATTTTTTTGTCTTTCATTTTTTTTAGGTGCTTTGTTGGTTAAGATATATTTTTAAAAATATGTATGTATGCTTCAAGATTTTAGGATAAAATTTGGGTTGTCTTAAATACTTTTTTTTTAAATATATTTTCTAAGAAAACTACTTGTCTGCATAAAAGTCATAAAGATAAGATTATATATATATATATATATATATATATATATATATATATATATATATATATATATATATATATATATATATATATATATATATATATATATATAAGATATATATATAGACACAAAACTACACCACATGGGAGAAAACATAAAAACCGAATGGTACACAATAAAAACATGGTCGTCCCGATACTTAAATTTCAATTCCAACCGCTCATTTGCACACAAAAAATCCATAATAATAGGATTGGCAGACCGAGTAATTCAACTATCTGATCCCGAATTTAGACAAAAATCAATAAAAAAAGCAAAAAATGCTCTAAAATTAAATACATAAATTTTATAATTCAACGGAAAAAACGATCAGGAAAAAAATAATAAAAACAAAAAAATATATCTCTCTCTACCGTTTGTAAATGACCTATCACAAAAATTTCAGCCACTATTTAAAAAACATAATATAGAAATCACAAAGCCTCAAACCTTTTATCAAAGAATTTTAGTAGACTTAAAACAAAATCTCCAAAAAACAAAAAAAGTAACATCGTATATCAAATTCCGTGTAAAGATTGCACCGGTGTATACATCGGTCAAACAACGCAGTATTTGGAAAATAGGCTAAAAAGCCACAAATACGACAAAAAATGCAACAGTCTTAACGAATCACGAAAAGACAAAGGGACATAATTTCAATTATAATGAAACAAAAATACTTAAAACGGAACCAAACCAAAAAAAAAGAGAGTTTATGGAGATGATCGAAATCCAAAAAAACCCAAATTCCATAAACAATAAAAAAATATCAACAATCTTAATAAAATATACATCGCCCTTCTTTAATAATCAGTTCATATTTTATTACTTATATAAATAGTCCTTTCCTTGTGTTGTGTTGTTAAAAATGTAAATATACACATATTTGTTGATCTTGTTGATCTTCCACGCAATGGGTGCGGGTGGATAATAGTAGTTATCTGGAACCATTTAATGTTGAACCTAAATACTCAGTATTGTTGGATAACTTTTCATTTCAAAATTTGTTACAATTTAATAATATTCTTAATCACAATTATAGGTTACTCGACCTAATTCTGTGTAATAAATTTAAAATTTTAGAGATTAGTCATTGTTCGAGTCCTCTTGTACCGGAGGATATACATCACCCATGTATTGAGTTTCTTTTTGATATTACCTTGCATAAACCCTTGAAATTTAATCGTACTACATATTTTAACTTTAAAAGAGCAAATTATGAAATTATCAATGAGGAGATTTCGAATAATGATTGGAGCTCAATGTTTTTAAATAAATGTTTGGATCGTAGTTTGGATGTATTTTATAATAAAATCGATAATATTATACAACATAATGTACCAACTTATTCAAAGAATAAATATTTTCCTACCTTTTACTCGCATGCAACAATAAGGACCGTTAAGGCAAAATACAAAATCCATAAAAAATGGCGTAAATATGGGAATGTTAATGATTTAAATTTATTTAAAACTTTAAGATCACGTGTATAATCGAGATTTTAATAGATATACCACATCGGTAGAAAACGATTTAATTAGAAACCCCAGGAGATTTTGGAACTATGCCTCTATTAAGAAGCAATGTGTGAGTAGCATTCGCAGCGAGATGCACTGGGGAGACAAGATTGCTCGGGATGGTTCTGATATCAGCGATTTGTTTGGTGCATATTTCGAGAGTGTTTTCGTACCGGAGAGGTAGATATCAGATTAATTTTGATTTGCTTCCTCAAAATTTAAACAATCTAGACTTACAGAGCATTGTCCTCCGGAACAAGGAAGTACAAGAGGTACTCCGAGAACTCGATCCTAGTAAGGGTTCCGGACCGGATAATTTGCCATCTAGTTTCATCAAGAAATGCGCCGTTTCTCTTAGTGTGCCACTAACGCTTCTTTTTAATCGTTCGCTTTGTTTGGGTATGTTTCCGGAGAGGTGGAAGTCTGCCATGGTTGTGCCCATTTTTAAGGGGGGCCAGAAGAATGATGTCACAAATTATCGTCCTATAAGCAAAATTTCAATAATACCGCAAGTTTTCGAAAAATTAATTTATGAGTATTTTTTTACCCTAGTAAAAAATGCAATTATATTGCATCAACATGGCTTTTTTCATGGTCGCTCCTTGGAGACTAATTTGTTCATGTTTAACGAATATCTGCACAACCACATGGACTGCAGAGTTCAGGTGGATGCTGTATACACCGATTTTAGCAAAGCATTCGATAAAATAAGTCCCAACATTCATGAGCTGGTTGGCCGAAATCGGTGTGGGTGGTAGCCTTCTTAGATGGGTGGCGTCATATATTAGAGACCGGTCGCAATATGTTTCTCTTCAGGGCTTTAAGTCTAAATCATTTATATCCACGTCCGGTGTACCCCAAGGGTCACATCTGGGACCTTTATTTTTTATTATCTATTTAAATAACATTAAATCTTGTTTTTATTATGCCGACTTTCTGCTTTATGCAGACGATTTAAAAATTGTTTACAGTATCGGCAGCCTTGAAGACTGTGAAAAGCTTCAGAGTGACTTAAATCGCTTGAAAGACTATTGTGATAAGAATAGCCTATATCTTAATCTGTCTAAGTGCACCTCCATTACGTTCTCCCGCAAACAGGACCAAATAATGCACGAATACCGAATAGGGAATACTTCCTTAAAAAAAGTTTCTAATATAAGAGACTTAGGAGTTGTCTTCGACTCTAAATTGCTTTTTGATTTACATGTTGAATCTGTTGTTAATTCTGCTTCGAAAATGTTGGGTTATGTTACAAGAAAATGTAAACATTTTAAGGATGCTAAACCAATTATTTGTTTGTACAACTGTTTTGTTCTAAGTAAATTAAACTTCGCCAGTGTTGTTTGGAGTCCACAGCAAATAACGTTGATCGTTTGGAACGAATCCAGAACAGATTTTTAAAATATCTTTCGTTCAAACAGGCATTTTTAATTCCAAACAACGATATTTCTCAGGCTCGGAGTCATTTTCGTCTTATGTCTCTGACGGATAGAAGAACCATCTCTGATGTGCTATTTTTATTTAAGATTTTTAATAACATAATACAAAGTCCAGAAATTCTCGAACAGATTTACATTAATGTCCCTCAGAGGCCTCTGAGAACAAACGAATTGTTTAATCTGCCATTTAGGCGAACATATTCGGCTCAGAATTCTCCTCTTTGCCGAGTAGTAAGACACAGCAATAGTCTTTGTAACAAAGTTGATTTCCTTTCAATGTCATTAACACAGATAAAAAATATTTTAAAAAATAATTAAGAACAGTAGCTTTACTTTAACTTTCCTAATGTGTCTTTGTGGTTGTTGATGATTTGATAATTTAAATTTTTTGCACGTTATATTTATTGTTGCTTGCTTGTATATTTGAATTAAATGTAGTATCTTTAATTTAATTAATTTTAAGTTTGCTTTAATTGGTAAATAACCTTTCACATCTTTTATATTATAGTTACTTATATTTCATATTGTAATATTTATATTTAATTTTGTGGATACTCCAGTGGGTGTTTACCTGTTTGTATCCCTTATAACCAGAATAAATAAATAAATAAATAAATTATTGTTCACTATTATTTTAACGCTCTAGGGTAAGTTTTTTTGTGTTTTTTTATTTGGATGACACTAGTTATACTAACTTTGTTTCTGAAACCTAACTTTTAGATTTGAAAAAGATCGAGCATGATCGAAACGTCATCAATATAAAGTACTAAAAACATAATGTTTACATTCTGGCAGACCTAAAACCAAGGAATCAAAACGAAAAAATATATATTATTATAAAAAAAAAGGTCAAAGAAAACTAGAATCTCAAATGTAATTCGAAATAATATATCTTTATAATATTTTAATTCAATTTTCAAATTTAGGGTTCTTGATTAGCAGTAGACTTTTAAGAATTTTTTGATCCTACCATGTATATAACACCAATTTGAGTAAAAATTGGTGAACTGTCGTTTTAGACCATTTTAAATAGAAATTTTTTTGGTCCCTTTATCCTATTAAGCCACTTATTCTGAGATGTTTTGTTACGAGATAGTACTCTAACGACTTTTAGAGAAAGCTACAAAGTTATAGCTTTGTCTAATTTAGTAATTTCCAAAGTAGTCTAGGTAAACGAGGGTCTACGTTGGCGTGATAAAAAAATTGGGATTCACAAGTTGTAAGTGGGGGTCCACGAAAATGTGCCTGGTTTCGATAGTAAAAAGCAATAAGATGGCAATAAAAAGCAATGCGTTGAATACCCGTTTATTTGCACAATGGTGTGACGAAAATGATGAAGACTTCCAACGATTGCTCTTACATACTGAAGTGTATGCTTAACAAGATTTCACTCACATTCTGAGTCAATTTTAGAGTTTCTGGAAAGTAAAGATCCAGAATTAAAAAAAAACCGCGATTTGACAAGGGGACAGCCTAAATTTAATAAAAAAGCGTGTAATTTTGGCTTTTCTTGAAACATTGAAATTTATAAAGCAGAATATTAGTCGGCGGAAATTCTCCCGGTTTCCAAACTTGTCACAGGCAGGATGTCTTGATGAGGATATTTAGGCATACGTTCAACATTTAAATCTCCTCCATGATGACTTCTAATATAGATTTGAAGATATTCTGACAATGAAAATACCACCATTAATCATAAGATCATTTTATGAAACGGAAGTGGCGAATGTGGTATTACAAGAGGAACTACTTAAGCTTAGCACCAATAGGGAGCTGAAGGTAAAATTTAAAAAAGGCTTTCTAACATTTTGGCTCCAGGCAAAAATATCTGAAAAATATCCTGGGCTCTGGAAAATAGCGAGAAAACTTATGATAGCGTTTCCCTCGTCATACCTTGTCGAAAAAAGTTTTAGTGTCATAACAAACCCATTAGCAAAAAAACGAGAACATCACAGAACGTATGATTTGCCGTTATTTCTTACAAAACAAGAGCCAAATATTAATCATTTGCTATCAATCGATCAGGTACATACCTCCTATTAAAATTATGACTATTTTTTTTAATTGTTGATTTACATTGTTAGAGTTATAAATGTTTAATTTTAATTCTATTATGTCTGAAATTATATTATTGTAATAAATAGAACACAAGAAAATATACTATTTTTCTTTTAACTTTACCATTCCAAATTTAGGGTTGGAACTCAGTCATGATGCAAATTTTTATCGTTAGATTTAACCATTTGGCGAGTTGTTGTAGTGGCAGCGTACCAGCCTCTTAGCCGTGAAGACTCGGGTTCGATCCCCGCATTGTCCAATAGACTTTTTCATAGCTCGTCACCTCACAGAAAACAATGGCAAACCACTGTGTAGTATTTCTGCCTAGTAAACCCTTTCACATGTGCTTCGGAAGGCACGTTAAGCTGGTGGTCCCCATATCTGTGTCTAGTTGGTACGCAACACAGATATGTGCGAGAGGGCGCAAACACTCTAAAATAGAGTATGGCACGGCGAGAAGAAGATTTAATCATAACATTTTTTGACAAGTTTTGGGAATACGGTAGAAAAGAAGCAGCAGGGGGCCCACCGCAACTAGTATATTTTAAAAGTGGTCTACAAGAAAAAAAGTTTGGGGGCTGGTGGGGTAACGTTATTCGTTACACCTCCGCACCATAAGTATTTGCCGACAGACTCTGCTGTCGACTAAATATGAACTAAAAAACAATAGATGCTAAGTAAGGTTTGAAATCCCTCTTATGACTAGTGCTAATTTCGACACAACGAATAGAGTGACTGTAATCAAGTTTTTGTTTACACAAAAAAATACTTGAGTTTTTACTCCACAAACATAGTGTGATACACCACTGGGGTGTATTAGCACTTAAATCAATATTTACAAATATTCAATCTCCAATAAGAATTTCTTTCCCTTGACAAATTTTTGGTAATTAATTTACTTTAAAAATTGCAATATAAAGAAAAGGATCGAAGTTAAAAAGGCACTGATAGCCTTAATCAATTTGTCAAGAGTTTGGCCTTCTTAAACGTAACTTATTATTTTAAACTTAAAAATTCTCTTAACGAAAAATTTTACCTTAACCAAAACTTTTAATTTCCAAAAATTGAAAGCCTTATGAAAAAGGGAAATAAAAGAACAGTTATAAATTTTGCCGTTAAACGGGGCACACAGATTTACTGTTTTTTGGGATACCCCGTATCACTTGTCACTCATGTGACACTCAGTACAAATTACTGACAAACTATATTATAAAAAAGTTTTGATGTTACCTTGACTATCCAGCTATTCCTCTTCCATACCATTTACCATTACTTTTTTTAATCAATATCCCATCTGAATTCTGCCCTGGTACAGTTCTTTATTTCAATTTTATTACACCTTACTTTATGTAGAATATATGTCAATTTAAAATTGACATAGAGAATTAATTGGAGTAGCTTTACTAGCTGAGAAATGTACACTTTGTACTAAAAATTTAAATTTGAATTGGTTACAGAGATGTAATGCCAAATTTTTTGCGCTAACAAGAAAAAAGTCATATTACATTATCATAGAAAACTGTTAATTTTCTATCAAATATTTAAGAAAATATTTCGGAGATTTGCCCGTAATGCTAGAGAACCTTCAGACAAAAGCTTCACTGTTTACTGCAATTGTCCTACTGCCATTCTTTCGCCTGGCGAGCGCCAATCCTACCTAGCTCTCATCTGATGCGCTTAGTGTTGGAAAATTTCCGAAAATATATATTTGGAAATATATCAGGAAACTTTGGAAATATATGGAAATATTGAAAATATTGGAAATATAAAAATAAAAACTACAAAACTTACAAAATTAAAAACATTTAATGAAAGTTTATCTTAGGTAATACTATAAATGGTCAGATTTGTTCGGATATTTACGAGAGGGTAGCTTGAGTGATTTTCAGAAACGAGTTAAATTGCCGAAGTATTCAAAACCAGGAAAAAATATCTGGCTCAAAATCTAAGTACAAATGGTTTTTGGTAAGACAATTGCGCAAATAAAACAAAAGTTAAAAGCAAAATAATAATTAATCAACAATTTTAAAAACAATCGCTACTGAGGTAACAATGGACGACACAATTTATAGAACCGTAAATTTACCGATTTTTTAGTGAGTAATTTTTTTCCTTGTATCCGATAGCAACTTTCGATTTTTAACATTTCTAGAGTTATTTAAACATTAGTGGAATTGTCATCCAAAAGTTAAAATGCAAAAATCATTAATATAAATAAAAATTTAAGTATTAAAAATACAAAGAAAACAGTAAAATTTCGAAAAAAATAATTACACACGACTACGAGACACAAGTTGTGCAACTTAATCAAGAGGCATATCTTCATCGATATCATCCACACCTTGAATATTGTATTTAGCATCAATGCCGTCTTCATGGAAGTGCAATTAAACTTCTTCTAAAGCAGGGGTCTCCAAACTTTCCAGCCTTAGGGCCATACTGATTACTCCAGTAAGTTCTGAGGGCCAAAACCATATTATCATTGTTGCCGGTGGTAAGAAGTGAAAAAAATCCACTGATGAAAAAAAAGTCCGAAAAAGTACACAACGTTTAAAAAAGGCTGCAAATCGGACTAAAGTCCGCAAAACGGCAACACTGCATATTATTAATTTTCCTGTCATTATCTGTAATTTCTAGATTAGTCGTAGAGTACGAGCCATGAGGAGTAACGGACAGACATCTGGTGGACACAAGCGGAAATAGGTAGTACCTTCTATCGCTAACAGATGGCGCTAATAACACGTACAGAATAATCTCGTTGGTTCGAGAAAGTTCTGGTGTCTTCCACTCACTTCTAGATGGCAGTAATTGGAATATATAAGAAGGCTAGTGGCGCAACCACAAGTCAATTCCTATGACACTGTTGTTAAATAAAATATTGCATACCTCCTTAAAACGTGTTTGTGCGTGTTTAAGTTTAAGACATCTTTATAACAGTATTTTGATTTGAATTGTTGCTTTTGTGTGTGAATTAGTAGTATGGAAAAGAAGCGAAAAATTGATAGTGAATGCAGAAAATTCAAAGATCAGTGGAACATTCAGTATTTCGTAATTGAGTCCAGTAACAAGGCGCTATGTTTGATTTGCAATGAAAGCATAGCCGTTCTCAAAGAATATAACATTAAACGTCATTATGAAACAAAACATTTTCAAAATTACTCAAAATCTACAGGAAGTTTGCGGACAGAAAAATTCGAAGCTATGCAGCGCGGATTGAAATCGCAGCAATCTTCATTTACAAAACTCAAAACTGAACAAGAGGCTGCAACTAGTGCCAGCTTTCGTGTGGCTCTTGAAATTGCAAAACGTGGAAAACCATTCACCGATGGAGAAATGATCAAAGAATGCATAATTGCAGTAGCCGAAGAAATGTGCCATGAAAAGGTAAATTTATTAAAATCTGTCAGTATGTCAGCAAACACTGTGGCTCGAAGGGTAGAAAACATCGCTGAAAATATATCCTCTTAACTGTTCGACAAAAATGGACATTTTGAGTGGTTTTCTTTGGCCTTGGATGAGTCAACGGATGTGTCAGATACTGCTCAGGTGTTGATTTATATTCGAGGAGTAGATAAAAGCTATGAAGTGCACGAAGAACTTCTTGATATGTATAGTATTCATGGCACAACTACTGGTACATATATTTTAAAAGGAGTTGAAATGGCCATTAATCAAAAGAACCTTCGATGGAAAAACTTGAAATGTATTACAACTGATGGAGGCAAAAACATGAGTGGGAAAGATAAAGGAGTGGTCGCTCTTGTGTCAAAGGCTGTAGAAAATGACGGTGGTTCAAAACCATTACTTACATTGTATCATTCATCAACAGTCTTTGTGCGGAAAATGTTTGGATATGTCTGACGTTCTGAAACCAGTCATATCAACTGTTAATTTTATCAGATCTTTTGGGCTGAATCACCGACAATTCCTATAATTTATTGAAGAGATTGGAGAAACTGACTTACCTTATCATACTGCCGTACGCTGGCTTAGTGGGAAAGTCCTTCAGCGCTTTTTGAACTTCGAGCAGTGATCGAAATTTTTTGAATGAAAAGCATCGCCCTCTTACTGAATTACAAAACAACGCATGGCTGTGGAAGTTAGCATTCTATGTTGATTTGACAAAACATGTGAACGAACTGAATTTGGGATTGCAAGGAGAAAACCAGCATCTTCCTGATTTATACACTAATATCAAATTATTCCGGAAGAAATTGAGACTGTTTCAATCACAACTACAAAGTAAATGTTTTTCACATTTTAAAACATGTGAAATATTCAGCCACACTACTGAAACTGAGTTTCCTATCGATTTTGCAATCGAAACTTTGAGTGCTTTGAAGATAAATTTTGATACTCGTTTCTCGGACTTTGATGCCATTGCGAATCAAATTAAGATTTTTCAGAATCCTTTTGATACTGACATTGAAACCCTAGCCCCGGAACTTATAATTAAGAACAAATATCAAAACTCATCTTTGTTGGAATTTTATAAGAGTCTTCCAATGACACAATTTGATAATTTGCATAAATTTGCTCGTGGTCTGTTTTCTGTTTTTGGTACTACTTATTTGTGTGAGAAAACCTTCTCCAAAATGAAGTACACAAAATTTTTACAGATCGAAATTAACTGATGAGCATCTTAAATCTCTTTTAATAATTGGTACAAGTAAAATTAGTCCACAACTACAAACTATTGTCAGTGGAAAATCTCAATTACATAAATCTCATTAGTATTTCATATGTCATTATGTTTGTTATAAGTTATGTGATTATTTAAAATGTATAAAATGTTAGTTGGATTCATTTCAATAATTTGTTAGTTATTATATACTGAAGTTAAATTTTCTGCATATTATACATGTCTTTACTCATTACAATTCTGTGTTTCTTTATCCAACTTATCACAAAAACAATAACAATAAGCCTACAAGAATGTTATGAGTTAGCGGAGTTAGCCCATGACCATATCAATGTAGATGTCATATTAATAATTATTCAACATAAAATTAGAATACTTCAGTAAACTAAATTTAATTTGCTATAAAAATTATTTGTTCTCTAAAAGGAGTTTTTAAGTATGCTAGCTCTCCGCGGGCCGGACAAAATCTGTCCGCGGGCCGGATGTGGCCCTCGGGCCGTAGTTTGGAGACCCCTGTTCTAAAGCAAGCAATAGCCAACAAGCAATAATCGGTGAATCCCCAAAATCGAGATTTTATTATTCGTAATCGTAATAATATACGAACTTTTTCGGAAATTATTTTTCTATTGTAAAATTTGTACTGCACAAAAGTATAACAAATATATAAAAATATTTGTTTTGATAGTTAAAACTTCTAATTATTATTTTTTGATATTTCCAAAATTTCCAATATTTTCAATATATCCGAGACACGTTCGGAAATTTTTAATATTTCCATTTTTACGGAAATTTATCATATTTACATTTTCATGGAAATATTTCCATTTACAGCACTAGATGCGCTACGTCATCACAAGTTCAAGCAGCGCTCGTATGCATATCGAAGCGCTATTTTTAGATTGTTAGAGAAAAATTTTCAAGAATAATTTGATTTTATAATTAGTAGAGCGGTGTTGTCACGATTATTTAGAAATTTTACTAATTAAAATTGGATTTCTATAATTTTATAAAAATTAAAAAGGAATATTAGCGTGCTTATGGCTATGGAAAAATAACATTTATGTTGCCAGACGTCTTTCTGCAACAGAAACCTCTAGTCAAATTAAAATCATATCTAAATTGTTACGCCACTGAGGCACAATTTCTTAGCTCCAAATTATCCACTTGTCCGCGGCTGCTACGCTCTGATATATTTAACGCTAATTTTCGAGTACAGTATTGGTTTAAAGGTGGACAATCGATTGCAAGATAACGGTAACGAATTACTTATTGAAATTCGACAATTATTCAGAAAAGTCTCGATCGGCCTCCACAGATTACGTACCGTTAGTTGAATTAATTTATTTAAAAGGTGGTACTTAAAAAATATCTTAACACTGTGATTAATGTATCTCTGGTACCCGGTGCGTTGTTTTATAATTAAACATTAATTGTACATTACGTCGCGGCCAATAATTTACTAGACATCAATTAATTAGAGGTATTGGTAGTGTGGTCTTTGGTAAAAGAAATCGGGGCCATGTTTCAATATCTTAAAAAGATATTTTAATTTTAACTTTTACTGATTAATGTCTTAGCTTGATTATACATTTTAAAATGTTTATATTTACTGGTTCATTACTTTATCAAATACAGGATATTAAAAAATATATATAGGACAAAGCTTAATGGGAGATTCCTTAAAGGGTCATTCTGGTTCCGGCGCTCGAAAAAAAAACAATATATATAAACAATAGATATAAAGTTTATTGGGCTTAATAAATACACTCTTGAATTATACCAAAAACATTAGAACTTATTATTTTTTTATTTTTTTTTATATGAAAAAACAGTGGATGAACGGAGCTCCTTCAAAAGTTGATATGTCGCTGGCGTCCATGAAATCTAAATAATGGCTGATCTAAAACACAAAAAATGAAATTATTTACGTTCAGAACTAAATGGTCACATCGCATCGGACCAAAATAATATTTTTTAAATTATTTACAAAATATCAGACAGGTAAAAAAACACAAAAATAAAAATACGAGATTTGCATTACAGTTTTTAGCCCTCAAAAAATAGTTAATATCAAAAATTTGATTTTTCGGCTCGATGCGAGGAAGCTAATAGTGTGTAGCAGAGTTTATTAATCTAAAGGGGGTTATGACATCCGCCATATTGAAAAACTCTTGTGTGACGTCAAGAAGGGCCCATTTCGGCCATGTTGGATTTTATACCGGACAGTGGCGTAGAATTGAGGTGGAAACGAAAAACTGCTTTTATACCGACGAACAAAATTTATATTTCAAAAATATAAATGTAATTCAATTAAGTATTGAAATTAAAAATTAAAGCGATAACACGACGATGGCGTATCTTTTCAATGGTATCTACTACATTAAATATTTTAAAAAATGAGAAAAAAATTAAAATGTAGAAAATACTGATGATTGCTAATTTGTTATAATTATGAGTACTAGAGTACTTACTTCTATTTTTAAACACACGATATTGAATTATTAACACCTTTTTTTCTTTATTAATACCCACCTATATTACGACGTTTATAAAATTTTATGAGCAAGAAAAGAAGTTTGGGGTTTTTAATTATTTTTTTATCTTGGAACAGTCCGCGAAGGCTGAGGCCTAGTATGAACGCCCCGTGGGTGGCTAAAGTGTGGTAAGAGGAAGTTTATTCACAAGAGACTTAAATTCTGCAGGTAGCAGGTTTCATAGTCTTGACAATCTAGGGATGAAGGAACGAAGAAAGCGGGAAGTTCGGGGCCTCTCTAGCTGAACTGTTAAAAGATGCATAAAAGTTGCACTACGTGTTGCTCTGTTGGGAGCTGCCAGAAAAGGAATTATACTGGCCAACTCGTCTAAGCAGAAGCCGTGAAAATACCTATAGAAGAAAGACAGGAAGGAAGCTTTTCTGTAAGTGCAGGATCAGAAATGGGCTCATACAAGCTATCTTGAAGATCTTTGTAAGATTACAAAATATCCAACTCCAAATTAGATACTGGAAGCCATAGAAAAATTAACTTTTTTTAGGAATTTATGACGGTGTTTTTGTATTACTTTATAAATATATAAACTTGTCTATTAATCCTTAATTTATTTTATTTTAAAAACTAATTATGTTACTTTTAAAAACTAGTTATTTATTTACTTACGGACCATACAGCATCTTGATATTGCAGAATAATAGCAAAATTTTCCACTTTGGCAATAAAATGAATTATTTTATGTAAAAAAATGTGAATACAGGTTTATTGCTAAAAAACTAAACTTTATTTGTTTCACAACTACAACACTACAATACATTTACAATTGCAACAATTAAATAAAATACAACTGAAATTTTTACATTTTGAAATAGATATGGAAGAAAAGAACACAGTACTTAGTGGTATTATTTAATAATATTTTGTGGTATACTACATTGCATATTCTAAAACATACAAATCATTTAAGCATTAAAATCCTACTTAATACAAACACAAAAATTTTATTTATAGTTTGTTGGCAGCAGATAAAACAAAGAATTAGATCTCGTGTTCTTATTTGGTACTCGAAAGTTTAACTTACTTACAAGTTCCTCGCAGTCCACTTCATACTACACAGTCTAAACAAAAACTTCTTCAGTGCAAGGCAGGTTTACATCAGTTAATTTAAAACTTGTAAAAGGCAAATCTAAAAAATATAAATTATATTTTAAACATGTCTTTTTCAACATAATATACCAAGTAATTGGTAGATAAGTATCAAAAAAAAATTAAATACAATTAAAGAATGTAACTAACCGCAAACTTAATAAATGTAGAAAATAATGGGAAAAAATATTAAATACACATTCTGAAGGTACATTTATGCATATACCTAAAGTTGATCAGTTCTAGGTATAAGCAAGTCAATATTGACTTTTTACTTTCTTGACAACAAATAAATATAATTAAAATCACACAAAAATTTCAATTTACTTACTAATAACTGTGTAACTACATTCAGAGTTGTGAAGAGTCACTGGTGGACTTAAAAACCGTGTTTGTGTTATCCGAGGTGTAATAATGCAAACTGAATGGAACTGCCACAATAAAAAAATATTTGTTAGTAATAGCAGCACTAGGATATATCATATTTTTCACCTTACCTTCTTTTATTAATCGCCTTTTTCCTTTTTGATCAGGATCTCATAATCACCGCCTTTGGAATTTTTCTTGAAGACATCTAAAAATCGTCTTTTTTAACATGCTCCGAGCAAATACTAGAATCCTTGTGGGAAAGACAACCTTTTGGTCTATTGCACACTAAGGACTAATTAAAACTGCACGACTAAACACTACCAAAAACAATATAGTAAAATCAGTCAAAACCAATAAAATATCAACTCTGTACACAAATATTTTCAACTGTAAAAATAACCCCATATAAAAACTTCGATTTGTGGCACGACTCTGTCCACAGCTGAGAATGCTAGTAACTTTTAGAGTTACCCGACAGGGCCGCCAAATACTCGACGATGTCATAACCCCTTTAGATTAATGGACTCTGGTGTGTAGAATATGTAATAAAAATTTCATAAAAACCGGTTTCGTGATTCCAGAAAGATCGTGGATGCCAACCCGAAAAACGTAGTTTCAAGATAAACGCGTTTAAAAAAAAATACCTAAAATCAATCAGCGATGCCGGCACCATACAAAATCCCTTTAGTCTTTTAAAAATTTAATTTCTTTTAATCAAGCCTTATTTATAGCTATGAAGATTAACTGATCTCACACGTTGGTTGCCACGACTCTAGCCAAAGTCCTCGCGACGGTTTAACCGAGTTTGATCGTAAAATAATATAGTTACCGTTTTCCGGATCACTTAGATATTTTAACACAATACTCTTAGATATATGCACTTTCAGAAAATGCAAAAAAAAAAATAAAAAAACTTGGATAATGACTAACCAAAATGTCCCCTTAACTAAAAATGAGTTTTTTTTTGCATAGCTCTAAAACTATTTTTAAAATACAGTGTTTGAAATAAACGTTTTTAGAGTTCGGATTTACTCTAATTTTTATTTTTTTTTGATAAGAATAAAACTTGGTACAATTAGAACATTGAGCGAAATATCTCTTCTAATAGTTAACTTTTGTTACTATTATGGTTCAGTGACATAGCTTCGGGCAGTTTTATTTACTTTTTTTACTATTATCTAGTCACAACTTTTTTGATATTGATGTTATTAAAAATTAGGTACGTGCTACGTATTCTTTGCTTAGTTCTACATAAAAAAGGTGCTCTTGGATTAACTGAATAAACCTAGCAGTTTTCGAGATATTTTTAGTTTAAACTTGCGTGGCACAAAAAGAGTACATTTAAAATTATTAGCAATTATTAGACAATAGTAATTTTTACATAAAATGTTTAAAGTGTACCTTCCTTGCTAAAATACTTACAATTAATCTTTGTTTTATTGACATTTTAAAAAAAAAAATTAAACTGTTATTAATTTTAAATATCAAATTTTTCGTACAACGGATTTTTAAAATTAAATTATCTCAAAAACCATTACAGGGGTTCTTTGGTTTGATAGGTTCAAAAAAATCGATTTTTGTGCAAACATGTTTCCTTTTTATGTCTAGAGAGAGAGTGGTAAAGTGATTTTTCAAAATTCGTACCCATTACAGAAAAGTTTAAATAAACTTTGGAAAAAAATGGGTAGTCTTGGGATTGCAGATTAATGGTAAGTTAGGGTTTTCATAGTTGTAACTGTGCTTCAAACTTTAAGCACATTTTTCTCAAAACTATGTTTTTTAAACCTTATCCTCCATCATATCTCGAAAACGGCTTGGCCGATTCACTGACTTTAAGATTATAGAGACGACTCAGCACATACAGTAAAGCGCACCGTACTGCGAACATAGGAGGCTCCTGGGCGTTTTTGGGATGTCCCCAATTCAAAAAATACCAATAATAATTTTGGGGTTTTATTTCAACCGTCTGTTTCCTCGCGTGGTTCATTTTTGGTTGGGATTTGGGGGGGGTGCGGTGATAAATTCGGAAGAATTATCTGCCCATTTAGTTCTGTACTACGTTTTTATTTTTAGTAAAGGATGCGTGTTTTAGGCAAGTGCAGGAGCTAGCGGGTCAACCGATTTCGATCGGTTTTTATCAGCCAAAAATTTTAAAAAATTATTGCTTACGGGACCTGAACGTTTGCTATTTAAGAACCAAACATTTTTTCCTAATAAAAAAAAGAATTTTCTCAAATAAATAATGGAACGTGAAGATATTTTTAAAAAAAATAAATTAATGTGCATTCATAGAATAAAAAAAGAAAAACTCTTTGAAGTTATCGAAGATGCTCAAATAAACCACCTTCTTAGCCAAACAATAACCAAGATTGTCATAAAACCCTTTACATTTCTAGAATGTGGGGGTAATAACCCTAAAAGAATTTTAAATTTTATAATTCAATTCTTGTAGATTTTACCCTATTCTCCGGGAAACCATAAATTTGTTTTTTTGGGAAAAAAAAAAAAAATCGTTGTTATTTTCCATTTCCATTACAGTTTCAAAAAATTGCATTCGTCAAAATGATCATCAGAAAAATTTCATAGGTTTTTCTTACTTTGTAGGATCGGTATCCTTTTTTTCTCACACTCTACCCACTGATTTCTGCTCAAATTAACCTTTTTTGAAATTGTATTAATAAAATTGTGGTTTTTTAAAACATTTCCCACCCCAAAATTTTCCCTTTTTTTCCCTTTTCGTTGTTTTCTTCGGGAAAATATCATTTTTTTTTTTTGGAGAAAACAACCAAAATGTCAGAAGGTTTTAAATCGGTGAATAGTAAACGTATCCCCTGGTTGGAAAAAATTAATAAATAATTCCAAATTCCCCCAAGGATTTTCCTGATACCATTTAATAATTTTAATTTTCTTTTCCCAGTTCAAAAACATCCATTATTAATAATTATTATTTTATTAAAAAAAAAAAATTTTTTGGTCCAAATAATCGACCGAAAAACTTTAGCTGTCGAGCGTTCGATAGTAAAGAATGATTTCAGGAATAAACGTATTGAGTTGATCGCTTTGCCGGCCGACGCGCGTCTTATGAATTTGTTTACCGAAAATTATTTATCGATAACAATGCGTGGGGTTTTTAGGACATCCAAAAAATCCCCGGGTTGTCCCCTTTCGCAGTCCTCTGCCTTTCTTATACCTGACCCCGGGGGTCTATTACCCCCAAAATTTAAAAAATTTTTTTTTTAACAAAAAGTTTACAAAATAAACATAAAATTTAAAATTGTTTGTTCCAAATCTTCAAAATCCCTTTTTTTAAAATTTTTTTTTATAATGGTCATTCCGGATTTGACAAATATTAAAAGCGCCGATTTTTTTTTTTTGAAACCAATTTTGATTTCGTAGAGGGAGTGAGCATCCATTTTTTCGACTGTACCAAGTTTAATCTAAATTTAAAAAGGGGTTAAAAAAGGGAAAAAAACCAATTTAAAAAAACCGAAAAAACTTTTTAAAATTGAACCATTGTTTTGTTTCATTTTTAAAAATCACGGGTTTAAAAAAAAAAACTTCCAAAAAAAAAATGTTTTTTAAAAAAACGAAAAAACGAAATTCTATTTAATAACAAAATATCCCCAAAATAAACAAAAATTTTAAGGGTTTTTGAATCGAAGAAAAAGAACCTCTTTCTGTTTCCACTCCCAAATTTTAATGAACCATTAAACACGTGCCGTGTTAAACGTGTTAACGGGTTTTAGAAATATCTATCACGTTATTTTAAAAGACCGTACATATTGTTTGATGTGTTGTTAAAGACCGACCACCTTAAAAACCCTCATAACGTGTTTTCAATATCCAGTGGCCAGATTTTCGTCAGAGTGTTTTGATCAGTCGTATTTAGTTCGCCGCTTACTTCAATTAGGAAGAAAAAATTTAAATTTAAAATACAAAATCATCCTTAGAGTTTTACACCTTTCATCGTCAATGGAGATTTTGGGCCACAGAACATGAAATTCACCAAACTCGCGCCTACGTTGGTTTATTGGGTGAACCCTACCCCCGATTCGGGCTG
>JAHBCN010005194.1:0-57600 GCA_019359885.1 Listronotus oregonensis
ACCACACACACACACACACCCCAAAAAACACACACACACACAAAACAGGGCCCATACGGTTCACTAAATATTATATTTTCGATTTGTTGGTTGCCTGCGCCTGCACACGTCTGTTCCAATAGACGCTACCTGCGTAGGCACACCTGCACATAGTGCACATATGGCCAGAATTAGCTTTTAGTCTCTTCCTAAACATCTGTAAAGAATATTATTAAAGTATATTTGTTTTAATTCTGTGTTTTTGGATTTTTATGTAACTTGTAGGATAAACTAAGGAATTTTAAGAAAGTTTGTAATTCTACATCTGAAAGTTTTTGTTAAATCTTAAGTTTAAAAGTAGTTGGTTCAAAATAGCTTAATCTAGATTAAGTTTTAATATTATTCTTTTTAACATTCTATAGTAAGCTTAACCTACCTGCTTACACCAAATTGGGATAATATGAAATACATTTTCACAAAATGAGAAAAAAAAACTTATAGGTAATTGGTTTCAACTTAGTAAATAATATTCCATATATTTATTTAATCCTTGTTTTAAAAAGTGCGTTCCATAAAATTTAATTTAGTTTATAAATGGCCACAGTTTTTATATTTTTCTACTTTTGGCTTACTTATAATATATTTTTGCAGACTGACTTTCTTACATATGTTTCTTTAATGATTACACCGTAAAATATAATGTCCAACTTTGAGAAAAGTAACAGTAATTGGTAAAAGATATTGGATAATCGAATCAAAAGAGACGGGCAATCAATATAACGTTACGATTTTCTCGATCTACGAGACCAGTAGACATTCAATTTCTTTAATTCATATATAATACGTCTATGGTACGAAAATTTAATTGTATTTACCATTTTTTTAAAAATGACTTTGTGATATTAGTAAAATATACGATTCGTCCGACGATGGGGCAGACAAGAGGGCAAAAGGGCTAGAAATTTCATTCTTCGAGGAAAAGTCGTTCTTTATAAAAAGTTTTGCTTGCCAAGAGAATACGATTGTCGATGGAAAAATTAAAAATTATATACAGGGTGTCCCAAAAGTTATTTTTTTTTGCAAGAATAAAGTACCCTTATTTTAAAGTTTTTAACAAAATGCTACTTAAAAAAATTGTTTAAAATTATCATATCTTTCAGGATATTGGTTTTTATTAGGTATATATTATTATTCATTTTTTCGGTTTAAATTTGCATTTCACTGAAAAGTTTTAAAGGTATACACACAAATAAATTTTAAAAGTGTTAACCAAACCAGACCTGAGTATCAACTTTTGTTAACAACGGAGCAAAGAATACATTTAATCCAGTGTTATGGTAACGGAGATTTTTCATACCGATACGTGATAGAAAAATTTCATAAAAAGTTCCCTAATGTACCCGTGACCAAATGGGCGATCTGGAAGATAGTAAAAAAATTTCGAGAAACTGGATCTGTCCTGAACTTAAAAAAAAAGGGGAAAAAATCCTGTAATGAAGATGATGCAGCGACTCTACTCGTATTGCAGTCTGTTGAGAGTACTATCCTTAAGGAAACCAGCTACACAACTACAGGTGGTCCAAAAATGTATCATTTAAGAAATTTTAAAGCAAAATAGGATGCGCTCCTAAAAAACCGCATTTTAACCAAACATCAGAAGATGGCGATTATAAAAAAAGGTTGGATTTCTTTCTGTGGGTAGGGAGTAAAATTTTAGGGAATTCCATAAACTAATAATGTTTTCAAATAAATCCACGTTTTTAATAATTGGAACTGTGGCATCGCGACATGTTCGCTATTGGAATGATGTTAATCCTTTCTTCAGAATAGCAACCCGACGTCAGTTTTTTAAAAAAGTTAATGTTTGGTGCGCAATTTCGTACTATGGTATAATAGGACCTTATTTCTTTAAGAATACTTGTAACAAAATTTCTTAAATACTTTTTTTTGGTCATTTGGAACAATTGCCATTAGATTATCGGGGGTAATACCACGAGTGCTTAAAAATTACCGATAATTTTTATGAAATCTTTTTATTTTTATTTTACGAGTTCGAAGAACGAGTGGAATTTGTATAACAAGCTTGAATGAAAATTATCTGGTTAATTTTTATGCACGTATTTAGGGAGAATATTTCTAGAATGGAGAAATATGGGAGTATAATAGTTACTATTAAAATGTTTTTTTTTTGTCATACAATTTTCAATATCATGCAACATAATTAAAACTATAACTATTTCTATATCGTGTACATGACCAAATCGACTCATTTTGACTGATTTTGACGTTTCTAATTGACAATACAAACAAACAAGTTCGATTGTTCTGCTTTTGTAAATAAGTGGAAATAACACGTTGTCTAGGCAACGTGAAATTTCCGCTGAATTTTTTTTATTTTTTACGTGTCTTATGAGAAAATTTATACATGAGTGAAATATTCGAGGTAACATGTACTTTCAGCAAGATAAATACCCTGCCCATTTTGCTAGAAAAGTAAAGGACTTTATTTAAAATTCGGAAAAAAAATGGATCGAGCGAAATGGTCCAGTTTATCGCCTCATAGAAGCCCTGACCTCACGTTAGCGGATATGTATTTTTGAAAACGCCTGAAACAGTTAGTTTATGCTAATCCACTACCAAATGATAAGGACATTTGGAAACAAAGAATTATACAAGCTGTAGAAGCAATATCCCTAAAAGAAGTGCAACGCAATTATAGATATAGAGCCCAACTGGAAAAATGCGTTTTTCATGGGGAAGCAGTATTTAAATAATATTTCGAACATGATAATTGTTGTTAAGATTAAGTTATTTGATTTTGATCTTATTTTGTGAATTAGGCCTTAAATAATTATAATTATGCATGGTATCCTATTTTGTATTCTTTGCTCCGTTGTTACATTTTTAAAAATTAATAAAATATTCAAAAGTTGATACTGAGGTCTGGATTGGTTAACAATGTCAGAATTTATTTGTGAAGTACCTATTTAGAGGTGATATTTAAAGGTATACAAAATTAAAGGTATACCTACGAAACTTTTCAGTAATATGCAAATTTAAGCCGAAACAATGATTACTATCTAAATCTAATAAAAACCAATATCCAGAAAGATATGATAATTTTAAACAATTTCCTTAAGTAGCATTTTATTGAAAACCTTGTAAAAAAATTGAATTTTTAATTTTAAGGACACCCTTAATGCAGTTTTTAATTTCTTCCATCAACAATCGTATTCGCTCGGCAAGCAAAACCTTTTATAAAGAATGACTTCTCTAAAAATGACATTTTTGGTCCGCTTGCCCTCTTGTCTACCCATCAGTAACATTAAAGTATCTTTTTATGAAACTTAATTGTAAATTTTTTAGAAAAAGAGATTACTAGTGCCAAGCATGCCCTTTAAATAAGTGAATATTGACTATGCGCTGATTATTTTTTAATAGGTTTTACAGGGTTTATTAACTGGAAAATGACTAAAAAGTGCAAAGTGCAATGCCATCTTGAAACAATTTATACTTAGTATGCCATCTAAACTAAACAAAACATGGCAAAAAAACATGGCGGAAAATTATCGGAATACAAGTACTTTGTCTGTAAAAATAGAAGTTTTGGAACAATCGTACTTAGTATAGTAAATCAAAGTTTTCGAAAGGTTATTTATTACATATGTGTTGATTAGATGGTACACTTAGTATAATTGGTCCAAGATGGCTATTTTTTGCACTTTCTATGTCAATAAACCACAGTCTCCGTAAAACTTATAAATAAATGATTAGCGCATAGTCAATATTCACTAATTAAAAAGGCATATTGGGTACGATAGTTCCTTTTTTTTCGGTCATTTTTAATTTGCTTCTATAAATTTGAATTTAACAGATTTATCTAAGATTAAACAAATATTTTATATTGCATTTATTATTGTAGTCAAAATTTTTCAAACTGATATCAAAACATTCTATACCTTTTTTACAATTTAAAATAAAAGATCTTGTAAATATTACCACATTTTCTGATTGTTTTATTTTTAATGACACCTATTTTATTATATTTTTGTCAACTAGCACGTGTAAACTGCAAGATATTTGGATTTTTTGATATAAAAGCTTTCTGTTCTATTCTATTCTATTATAATTAATTGTTATAAAAGATAAAAAAGCAAAAATATTTTTATAGTGACATTATTGTAAGGGCCCAAAGATGTCTTAAAAAAAGAAAAATATACCTATTTTAATAAAGCTTTCTAAAATTTTCATAAGGTCCAATCTACGTATTATAAATAAGGATGTGCGAATAGTTGTCGAACCAAATCGAATAGAATATTCAAGCTATTCGAATAGTCTAAACTATTTCAATAGTTCGAACCATTCGATCAATTTGAACTATTCGAATAATTTGAACTATTCAAATACTTTAAACCATTCGAATTTAGTATTTTTTAAAATAATTAATTGTAGAAGCTAATTATAAGAGTCGTAGTGGATATTTAAAAATAATAATAAGAACGAAACGCCTTAACTTTCGATTTAAAATTACGTCTTTAATTAATAAAAAAAGTCTTTTTTATAAAACGTCTTTAAAGACTAATCTTAAAGGTTAATAATTAAAGAAAAAATTTTTGGCAAAACCAATTTAATATATTATTTTAGTATGTTATAAGAAGATAAGTAACCACTACAACAACTATCCAATATTGTGGATTCAATATTAATGAGCTGCATTCAAATACACTGGGAATCATTCAAATAGTTCGATATATTCGAATAGTTCAAACTATTTAAAAAGTTCAAACTATTTAAATAATTTAAACTGTTTGAATCATTCAAACTATTTGAATAGTTCAAATAATTTAAACTATTTAAATTATTCAAATATTTGTTTAAAAATTTGAATCTAATAATTCGTATTCGATTCGCCTCGAATAATTTAAAAATTCGAATATTCGCACACCCCTAATTATAAAAATAAATAAGTCTTTCCAATTAACGTTTACAATTTTTTTACTACTCTCAAAATATTAATTAGAAACATTATTAAAATTTTAATTATTGAATTTTAACGTAACTAAAGGCCTTGATTCAGGTTAAATTAATTATTTATTTGACAAACGTAAAAACATAAAAATCTTTTGTTCTTTGTTTTGCCGGGTCAAAACACAATTTATTTTTAATAAATATTTGGGGTTGGATGTTATAAACCTTTTTTTTTTGTTAGAATATCTTCCAGGCAGTAAGCAGACAAATTATGTTTATACTGCCAACATTTTTAACCTTATAAAGTAAATATTCGATTTTCAATTCCATAGTTTCCTTAAAATACAGTTCAAATATAAAAATAAGTGGCGATTATTTTTTTTATCTTGGGACAGTCCACGAAAGCTGATGCCTAAGTACTAACGTACCGTGAAAGTTTGTTTACACGGGACTTAAATATTTGGAGATTGGGAGGAGAAGGAAAACTTCTGCGGGCAGCAGGTTTCATAGTCTTGACACTCTAGGAATGAAGGAACGAAAAAAGCGGGAAGTTCGGGGTCTCTCTAACTGAACTGTAAAAGAATGCATAAAAGTTGCACTACGTGTTGCTCTGTTGGGAGCTGCCAGAGGAAGCCTTTCTGTGAGCGTGGGATCATTAATAAGACGAACGGCTCTTCTTTGAATGGAGTCCAGAATGCTAAGTGTTGTAGGGGACGCCATTTTCCAGACATGAGAACAATATTCTAAAGAGGATCTGCTTTGCGATACATACAGCGTGTACGGATTGGAAGAAGAGAAATATTTTCTGGCTCGAAAGAGGAATCCAAGCTTTTTTAAAGCTGCCGAGGATATGAATGGAATGTGTTTGTGCCAGTTGAGGTTATTCTCAAAAGTAACGCCGACAAGATTAAACGGCTCTTTGTTCTGCAGAACTTGGTTGCTCATATGTAACGGATGAGCATTGGCAAACTTTTTTCGCGACAGTGAACATGACTATGTTTTGGAGGCATTAAACTAAACAAGATTTTTGGCGCCCCAATCCAAGCAAGATAAGTTTGAGGTCTTGTGAAAGAGATATCTGCATTGACCTGCGCTTGTTTTCCAAATCAGAATTACATGGTGGCTTAAGAAATTGAATACTAGAGTGGAGGATACTATCGTCAGCAAAACTATGAATAGGATTGATTGTGGAAGAAAGAAGATCGTTAATGTGTAGAAGAAACAGCGTGGGTGCCAGCACTGAGCCCTGGGGCACCCCAGCATTAATTTGGTAGAAGCTGGAAGAATGACCATCTACAATATACGTCGATTAGAAAGGAAACTGGAGAGCCAAGAGCAAAGGTTAGGTGCAAGACCGTAAGAAGGAAGTTTGTTAAGAAGCCCATCATGTCCAGACCTGATCGAAAGCTTTAGATTATAAAAAGCAACGATCTGGGTTCACCAAGAAACTTAAGGGACTTGTTGTTATGGCAAAATTTCAGTGTGTGTAGACCGCGTTTAAGGTTTGCACATGGAAAAAAGCATGGGCTGTAGTGATTGTTAGTAACTTTAAATCAAGCTGCATAAGAGAACCCAAAATAATTTAAAAATTTAGGCACCAAAAAGTGTAAATTTTTAACAAAAATGAAAATGTACCTATAGCTAATAATTATCCAATTTTTGTATATATTTTAAAAGCCAGCCAAAGTGATGTAATAAAAGCACTTCTGCGGGAAATAACAAAGGAAATTTATTCCAAAAAGAGGCACATTTAAAAATTATTCTGCCAGCTGCATATTATCCGATATCAATTTGCTTACCTAATATAATTCTAACAACTTGAAATAATAAACTTTTAAGTTAATATTTGCCCATTAACTTCTTATTAATTAATTATTTAATTTTAATAATGGTCACAGCACTGTACTCTTAATAATTTTAATGCTACTATTCCAACGGCAATACTGCATACCTGTGGGAATCTAATTTAGTTCAATCTAATAAATTTCTGCACCTATTACATTGCGGTTGATGGCGTTGTCCACGGCACAATTTCAGAAAGAGCTTTGAAGTCGTCATATAAATTGGCTCTCTATAAAGGAGATGTGCAATTTAGCCATAAGTCATCAAAGCCAGCACAATGTAAATATGGTAATTTTAATTTCTTTTTTGTAATTGCACTAAACCTTACTTTAAGTTTTTAATAGAAGTGGGTATGGTTTAAAATGTGGATTCTTGTAATAAACTGTTTTATTATATAATTAATACAAGGTCATCCAACGAGAAATGAAAAGGATTATATTTGTGGCTTTTCTCGTATTTAAAAAACAGAATGTCAAATATCCATCTTGTGTATTATTTCTTGTAGAATTCAAAAGAATACCTTTTAAACTAATTTAAATTAAAAGGAGATATGACATATATTTAACATTTTCTTATTGTGACACTTTGTTCGTTTTTAAAAGCCTTTCATTTTATGTTCCTTTTTAGTATTAACCGAATTATTTTAATTCATATAAGAATTATGTGGTTTAGTTAAGTTGCAAAAATGCAGGTAACCCCGGTTAAAGGTGAAGATATTTTCTATATTGCCATTAAAAAAATATGTCATCAATTAAACTACGCGAAAAAAATTAACTTAATTTACCAGTTCGTAAACTCACTTTAGCCCAGTAACTGATGACCTGAAAGTACCCAAAGCTGTAAATAAATCTGTACAGTTTCCATTTGTAGCGCAATTCTTAGGTCTTTGCGGATGCTTTCGAGCGAAAAAAAGTTTATTACGATTTCGACGTGGGAACCCGCTAAAAATGGCCCCCCAAAGTCCCAAAAATGAGTTTCCCGCGAATATCTGCCCAAATATGTGAATTAGAGAATTTTTGTTTAGACAAAAAATAAAGATAACCTCGATATCTACAAAAATGATCTTCATCATTTTTTTCGCAACACCAATATTTTTCACAAAAACGGCCGTAGAAAAATCAATTACATTCCACACTGGATAAATGTGGTAGTAGTAGTTTCTTACTAAAAAATGCAGATGGACAAAACAGCTTTTTATCAAAACGCAAAAAAGATGGTGAAGCAAATTTTCTGGGATCATTAAACACTTGCTAAGGTCTCATTATGAAAAAAAATGTAAATAACAAATCATTTTTTCAAAAAATATCAATAAATTATTGAGATACTCTCAAAATATTGTCAAAAAAAACTTTGACTGCTTTTTTTTAATATTCTTGAAAAATCCCATTCCGATGAACTTTAAAGAATTAAAAAATGTACATTATTGCCCGAGTAATGGAACAATTCATTCGCTCGCTTATAAGTGAATCCATGAAGATAGCGGCATTCTAGCGGTAGAGCGGCAGCTGAAATGAGGGGACTTTTGGGTCCCGTTATCTCGAAAACTATCGATTTTTTAAGAAAAATTATAAGGACCATTTTTGTAGATTACAAGGCGGTCTTCATTTTTTGTCTGAACAAAAATTTTCCATTTCGCCTATTTTGGTAGATATTAGCGGAAAACCCATTTTTCGGGTCTTGAGGGGCCATTTTCAGCCCTTTCCCACTTGTTAATGTTGATAAACTTTTTTTGATTAAAATCATCCCCGGAGACCTAAGAATTACGCCACAAGGGAAAACTGTACAGAATTATATACAGCTTTGTCCCTTTATTTACTGGACTACTTGGTTTTTTTTTATCAATTATTAACAAAAATATTTAGAAATGGCTGCTCTTACAGTTTTGTTTTTCTAAGGCAGAAAAAATAGCCTATATTAGCAAAAAGTTGCCTAGTGTAAGTTATAATACATTTTGCCTTAAAAAATGTATGTCTAAAATTTGGGACAAAATATCATATATTTTAAAAAAATGTCCTAAATATCCATAGTATTTTAATCTTAATTTAAAAATGTCAATTTTAATAATTATTTAATTTTCTTAAGCTTTTTCGTACTTTTAAAAGAGTGAGAGAATTGTCAACAAAATGTTAATGTTATTTAAAGCCTTTGTAAGTGTTCTTAGATTGATTTGCAAAATAGTAGGGGTCAAATGACGATACTTGTAAAAAACTATACTTAATAATTAGAGGCAAAGCGCTATGTTTTTATTAATTTATTTGCTAGAATAATAAGAACATATTATAATGAGACAACGATAGTAAATAAAGTTATATAAAAAATCTAAAAGTCAATTTTTGTTGTTAAGTAGATTTAGTTATTAGTAAAGACCTTATAAAAAGCAATAAAAAATACATTAATTTGGGTGAAATCCACTCTACCTATTACTATGAAAACTAATATTTACATTTCTAATAGGTGTAATATATTCATATCATGTCTAGACTATGTCGATTTAATTGCTGGATTATATAGGGTATTAAATGTGGACTAATCATAATGGATAATTTAGTTATAATGCCACCTTCAATCAGGTAAACAATCTTTTAAATCTTATATAAACTCCCGGACAAAAAAACCGCACCCTGGATTTTTTGCTAAGTTTGATACTTTATAACTTTTTTGTTTTTAATCCGATTTTTACAATTCTTTTGCCATTTTATAGATAATTTAATTGGGAATGTGCTGAATTTTTTCAATAATGAGTCATGTTCGATAGAGCGCTATTATACCGGGTGAATCAATGTGTGTTTTTTTGACCTAAATTTTAAACACCCTGTGGAGATATTGGGGCTGTTATTTTTAATACTGACAATTTTTTGACAAAGTTACATGTAGTCCTAACATTTTCTTTTCTGACTCATTTCGTTATCTCTAGTTTTAGAAGAGATACGATGTTTTTAATAAAACTCTGCAAATTACGATATTTTATTAGATCACAAGTCATTTTTAAATCAAGTCAACTTATGTAATTGTTATAAGTATTAGATAGTGACAGCCCTCAAAATTGTTGTAATAGTTATTGGTGTCAGCATGGTGTTAACTATAACAGACGTAGCAAAAATTGTTGCTCTAATAGAGGAGGGTCATAATAAAAGTTATGTAGTTCGTACGTTGGGATTTCCAAGGGCCACAGTTCAAGATGCTTGGAATAGGTACTTGGAAACAGGAAATTTTACTAGACGGCAAGGATCTGGTAGAAAGAGAAAAACGACTGCAGGTGACGATCGCTTCCTTGTGGTAAGATCTTTAAGAAACCGAAGGGCAACTTCCGTGACTTTAAAAAATGAGTTGCGAATGAAACGTGGGGTCAATATTAGTGACAAAACGGTTCGAAGGAGGTTAAACGAAGCTGAGCTCTGTTCACGTAGGCCGGCAAAAAACCAGATTACTTCGGCATCATCGACGAGAACGGTTACGATTTGCCCGAGAACATTTAAACTGGACTGTGGAGCAGTGGAGTAATGTTCTCTTCATAGACGAGTCGAGGGTGTGTCTTCGGTCGCCGGATGGTCGTGAGCGTGTATATAGGAGACCAAATGAAAAAATTTCCCGAATTCACCATAACAGAGCTAACATCTTATCAAGGTGGTTCCGTTATGGTGTGGGCGGGTATTTCGACTGATGCACGAACTGAACTCATATTTGTGGATAATGGAGCACTAAATGCACATCAATACATTGAAGATATTCTTCAAGAGGCAATAGTTCCATTTGCTCCCTTAATCGGTGAACAATTTATACTAATGCATGATAATGCTAGGCCACATGTTGCACGGGTGGTAAATGAATATTTAGATGAGGTTGGCATTCGACGGTTAGACTGGCCTGCATGTAGTCCGGATTTGAATCCAATTGAACATTTTTGGGATCAGTTGAAAAGAGCTGTTCGTCGTCGCCCTATGCAGCGAGACACTTTACAAGAGCTACGGATAGCACTTTCCCAAGAATATAATTTAACTCTCCAAGAAAGAATCGTCACACTTATTCACTCCTTACCTAGCAGAATGCGCGCTGTTATTGAAGCTAGACGAGGTCATACATGTTACTAATTTTTTTTTAACTTTAGTATTATTTTAATTTAATTGTTTTATTAAAAACATCGTATCTCTTCTAAAACTAGAGATAACGAAATGAGTCAAAAAAAAAAATGTTAGGAATACATGTAACTTTATCAAAAAATTGTCAGTATTAAAAATAACAGCCCCAATATCTCTACAGGGTGTTTAAAACTTAGGTCAAAAAAACACACATTGATTCACCCGGTATAATAGCGCCCTATCGAACATGACCCATCATTGAAAAAATTCAGCACATTCCCAATTAAATTATCTATAAAATGGCAAAAGAATTGTAAAAATCGGATTAAAAACAAAAAAGTTACAAAGTATCAAACTTAGCAAAAAATCCAGGGTGCCGGTTTTTTTTGTCCGGGAGTTTATTTAAATAAACATATTATTTTTAAATTTCGTATGCATATATAGTCCAGGGCATTTAAATCAAAATCGCCCGAATAGCGGAAATATTTTGAGCCAGCAGATATCAAGATGCGGTTTTTTGCATTGTGTTCAGGAAGGTCCTAGAAAACGACTTTAGAAAGTCTGGTTCATGCATTTTTTTAAAAATGCCTTCTGGGCCGGAAAATGCATTTTCCAATTGCATCATTACTTGCGCCATTATAGGAACGACTGCAAACTTTGAAAAATCGGTCGGAAATCGTTACTCGGGGGTATTTCGGAACTGCCGAACTCGATTCTGGCATTAGAATTACCCGGGTGTGCTCGGGGGTGCCTCTGTGGGGGTGTCCAGGGGTGAATTGGGGGAGAAATGGCAGCATGCCTGAAAATAGCTCAAAACTTGTTACTCGGGGGACTCCAAATTCATTTATAGCACTAGATTTTCCCGAGGGGCTCGGGGGTTCCCCTGTGGGGTTGTCGGAAGGGGGGGATTGCAGCGTCCATGAAAATATAAATAATAATATAATAAAAACTATACTTAAATAAATAAAAAACAGTAAATCAATAATATTTCTGCTTTTAATGGAAAACAAAAAAGTCTCTTATTGATAAAGCAATTATTTGTCAACAAGAAAATGATTTTTTTTTCAAGTTTTTAAATTTTTTTGAATTAATTTTCTGCTATAAATATTGTCATGTTTTGTTTTTTATGGAAATATATTTTGATTTTGTAAAAAAAAAAAAAACTATATTTTGTAGAAAAAAACAAAAATGCCTGTAAAAGTTATATAATTGTTGGTTTATTTGGTACATTTTAAAAAATTACCCTGGCAACATTGTCCCGCACGCAGTCGGCATCAGTATTACATCTGACGTTCAGTACCAGAATCGAGTTCCACAGCTCCGAAAACCCCCGAGTAACGGGTTTGGGGCGATTTTCAGGCATGCTGCCATTTCTCCTCCAATTCACCCCCGGACACCCCCACAGAGGCACCCCCGAGCACACCCGGGTAATTCTAATGCCAGAATCGAGTTTGGCAGTTCCGAAAACCCCGAGTAACGATTTCCGAGCGATTTTTCCGAGTTTGCAATCGTTCCTATAATGGTGCAAGTATTGATGCAATTGGAAAATGCATTTTCGGGCCCAGAAGGCATTTTTCAAAAAATGCATGAACCAGACTTCCCAGAGTCGTTTTCTGGGACCTTCCTAAACACAATACAGAAAACCGCATCTCGATATCTGCTGGCTCAAAATATTTCCGCTATTTTTTCTAACTTCCCTGGACTAATATAAAGTGTAAATAAGCAACTTGTCATCTACCCGGATGTAAAATATTACTTATGGTTTAGCCGAAAGTGAACGGAAGTCAATAATTTTAAACATAACCTTGTATATTTTATAGGCAGCCACATAGGACTTAAAATGTTCTTTTAAACTATATCTAACAGATTCATTTTTTTTAATAGCATTTTGCCGAATTTATTTAGGCTAATATCTGATAGTTGTGTTTTGGGCACGAATTTTAAAAACCCTAAGTTCCTAAAACACTTTAACCACCAGCATTGAACGAGATTTTTTGTAAAATATTTATATAATTTATATTATTAAAAAAAAAGGATTAAAATTCTCAAAATATACAGGGTGTTTTCTAAATACGGTACGAAACTTTAGAGGGTGAGTCCTAAGGTCGTTCTATGAAAAAAAGTTCTTATATACATATGTCCGGAGTTTCTGAGATACCGGGCATTAAAATTTAAAAAAAGTCGGTATTTTATAAATATCCTATATATTCTTAAACCGATTTGGTTGAAATTTGTTACAGTTATTTAAAGAAATAAGGCGCTTATTGGGCCCTAACTAGATTGACTTTATTGGGTCCAGTGGCGTCTCAGTGAACACCACAGTCAATATTATTAAAAAAAAGTACGCCACTAACTTTTTCTGACCACTTTAAGTCATTTTAAAAGTTTTTTTTCATGTTCATGATATGCATTAGAGTATCTTCTTTTTTTTCTCGAAAAAAATCTAGATATGAAGAAAACACAGGAGACCAAAAAGCTGTATTTTCATTTGCTTAATTGGAAAAAATTATAAAAATTACAAAATGTTAGTGGCGTGCTTTTAATTTTTTTTTAACTTTAACGCTCTGTATTTCAAAAAGGAAGCAACTCTAGACATATGTTCATAGAAAGTTTTTTTTTCATAAAACGACCTGAGAAATTACTATCTAAAGTTTTGTACCGTAGTTAGGAAATACCCTGGATTTAAATTATCATACACAAAGTAAATGTTTATGGCTAGAAATGAGTCTTTATTTCCAAATGTCTTGATTTGTCAGTTAAATTGTCAAAAATATTAATTATCTTCTTAACATTAAAATGTTTTATTATGAGAATTATTTTAATCTTTAATGAAGAAAATGAAGCCGAAAAACGTAACACTACCTTCATTATTAAATACTTTTAGTCGTCAGACTCTTATAAAAACCTTTTGACCTTTCCTTTGAAATATATTTTAAGCAATGTTTTGGTTTAAACATTGTATTTTTAATATGTATATTAAATAATTTTAAATTTAGTTTACTTGTTCTTCTTTTATGTAGGTGGGTGTTACATAAAAGAGTAACTTTGCGATTACTCGTTGGTACTTGACACCACGAAAAAAAAATCAGGTCATAAAAAACTTTGAGCTATCTGATATAGTGAATTTTTGGTTTAAAAATTAAAAAAACCAAAACCTGGGGTCCACTTATAATGGATCGCACGGTACGCATCTGATCTGCAGTCGCTTAAGTCAAAAATATTAGATGCCGCTCTTCATCTGGTGCCCCTAGATCTCTATCAATGGAATTGTTAAATCCCTGCGAAATACTCATAAAGGTACGTAAAGATCAGTTTGTTCTTCCCCCAATTTCTTTACTTGGCACACTTCTTAATCGAAGTCCATCACAATTTGCCCCCTCTTAAAGTCAATAGACTGACGAATATAACCAAGTCTGCACACTGTAGATACATTGCCTATTAAAATAAAGCACTTTAAAACAAATTCTTTTATTGTTTAAAATTTTTAAAATTTCATTTAGAACGGGTCCAGAAACAATATATACGTATTTCTTTACCAAAAAAGCCATTATCATAATCCTTAAAACGGTTTTTGGTAAAGGTTTTTAGGATTTGTAGTAACCGAGATATGATTTTTTAAACTAGGCCACTCTCAAGGTTTTTTTCTAAATTTTAATGTTTTTTTTTTCATATTTTGTCCTATAACTTTTTTCTGTGGATTTTGGTATAAATAATTTGGCATAAAAAAGCAAGCCCATTTTACGTTTTTTAAAATTGTACCTGGATAAGATAAACAGAATTATTGGAAACCGAGATATGACATTTCCAAGCTGAACAAGTAGTCTATATTCTGTGGTTTTGTATAGAATAAATAACTTTAACCACATAAATTTTATTGACAAGTCATAGAAGTCTAGGGAGAGAGGGATATGTTTTTGCCATAGAGATGGTCATCATCAGCCTAAATACAAAGATTCTATTGAAACGGTATTGAAAAAAACGAACCAAAATATAAGGTGTTTCATTAGAAAAGTGTAATTATTTTGTTTTTTTTTTTAATACAAGGAAAAGTAAAAATATAGTCCTGTATGTAAAATGTACAAAAGGCCAAGTATCCTAAGAAAAGATGACAAATTTAAATTTTATTTTAACTTAAAAATCAAAGAAATATATCCATTTAAAAAATGGACTCATTTGTAATATAATAACTTTTAATAGTGGACCTTTTAATAAACCACCGTCATTTTAAAACATTAGTTTCATGCAAACATTTGGTATATCTATCTTATAAGTTATATTGTGTTTAGGCTCATAACTATCATCGCTGTGGCAAAAACATGTTCGTCTCTTCCTTAAGGTCTATAACTCGTTAATAAAACTTATGTGGTAAAAGACAGTGTTTTATTTCATTTTTTACAATATATTCTGTAATATGGACTACTTCCTCTTTAAAATGTCATATTTCGGTTACTCTTAATGCTACATACATTAACGAGGCACCGTTTTAAAAGTCGTAAAGTAGGCTTTGTTTTTATAATATATTGTATATACTAAAATTCACAGAAAAAAAGTTATTGTACAAAAAAATGAGAGTAACCAACTTTAAAAAATTATATTTCCGCTACTATAAATCCTAAAGACTTATACCAAAAGCCGTTTTAAAGAACATGTTAACAGCTTCTTTTCCTGTAAAGTGATACCTATACGTAAACTTACGTAAAAAACGTTTCGATAGGAAATTTAATTTTGAACAACTTTTCTGTTAACGTTTGTGTACAAAAATGCATAGAATTTGAGTTAAAATTAAAGAACTGCAAAGTTGACATATTTACCATTATCTTAAAAATTAACCCGATAAAATGGTAGCACTTCGTGGTTTTTCTATATTTTAGGATCAATTGGACGTATGAAACAAAACTTCTTAACGTTGTAGTTGCTTTAACACTTTTTTACATGGTCAATAGCGTATTGGAACATTGGACATATGAAACAAAACTTCTTAACGTTGTAGTTGTTTTAACCCCTCTTTTTTTACATAGTCAATAGCCTATTGGAAAATTGGACATATGAAACAAAACTTCTTAAGGTTGTAGTTGCTTTTACCCCTCTTTTTTTACATAGTCAATAGCCTATTTTTGTTATAGAATGAAACACTTTCTTGTTTCTGATGTTTAGCTAAACATCTGGAATAGCTGTCAAATTTTCCATTATTTCAAAACCCTTATCGTGACAATTAACGATCGTATTAAATAAGTAAACCTTGGTTCTTTTTTTGCCTTTTCAATAACGCATGCCAAGGAAAAGCGCATCCCTAAATTAATGAGGGTGATGGAAAAATATTCTAAGTCTTTTTGACCGATAAGTTATTTTAATGATCTTAATTAGTAAAGTGTAACAAACCATGATGTTATTGATTCGTCCAATTATTTTTTTTTATTTTACAAATAAAATAAATAAATTTATAGATGTGCAGAACTTGACTTTAACAACTAAGGGGATATTAACATTTAGAGTGTACAAAGCAGAAAATCCTTTTATGGATAATCCGGTTTACCTAAAATCTATTTCAAAGGTAAATATACCCAAGAAGATGCATCAAGTACCTTATATCGGGTGTTACAGCATTGGATATTTGCTCGAATATCCGGATGCTAATATTACAGGGATTTATTCGATAGGGTCCGTTAAATATTTTAGGGAATGTAGAAAAAAATTGAAATATATAAAATTAAGCTAAATAATTTTTACATGACAGTAGCAAAGAAATAAAAAAAAATTGCAACTTGTTATTAAAAAAAACTTTGTTTTCTATTTTAAAAAATAGCGTTGCAAAACAAAAAAAAAACGTTTTTTATAAACTAGGAATGGTAAACAAAGTCCAGGATTTGACACGACCTAGTATACATAATGTTTACCTACTCCGGTTAAACCGATTCTGCCTAATGCGACTTTAGTGTGGTATCAAAAGTAGAATTTTTATATCTTACTGCAGGACAATGATATTTGTCTTAAAAGTAGACGCTTGGTTCCTCTGTTGCTCACTGTACACTTGTTAGAGCCCTATTGACAATTCCAAAAAATTCTGGTTTTCTAACAATAACTTGAAAAAAATCCGACGATAATCAAAATAAAAAAAATTTGGACTGAGAGACGAATTATTGAAATCGAATATGTTTAGAGATGACCCACATCAGTAAAGAACCTAACACGATCAATTCTAGATCCGATATTGACCAGATGGGTGTCATCTACAGCGGTATTTTGGAATAGTCTTATTATGGTCCGCCATTTTGGTTTTGTACTTTTTCTCAACCTGTTTATTTCTGTTAGAACTTTATATTAATCCTGTGTCTTGAATATTTCTGTATGTGTAAATGTTTTTATGTAGTTTTTATTGCATTTTAAGTGTTTTTGCAGTTTTTTACTGATATCATTATAATAATATATAAAAAAAGTAATGATCCTTTTTACGTTCTTAGAAAGGTTTAGCTCTCTTGCGTTCATTTTAATCAATAAATTATAATTTATTTCCTTGAGACAAAGTCGAACGTGGTCTCAAAAAGTCTTGTTTTGTAATGTTGCTGGTGTTTTAATAACAATTATTGTAAGTAATTTTGTTTTGTGTAATTTTATTTTGTTAACATATAAATTGTTGTTTTAGCTATATCTCTTGATAAAGACACAAACTGTGTCGAAATATAGAGGATTCAAGAATTAAATGTTTTCCTGAGTATTTGACCCATTTTCACTATTTGTTGTTGTTATTTATTAGTACGGTCAAAAAGAAAATTTATAATTATACATATACAGGGTGTCCCAGAATATGTGGGCAATCTCTCGAAATATAATAGAAAACCTAAACATGTTATTACATAAACTTTTTTCCTACGATTCTCCCTACGAAGATACAGGTACATAACGGACGACCCTGGAAATCGTTTTTTTATAACTTTAAAAATACAAGGCGTAATTTAATATTTTTTTAATATGATGGTTACTAGATAAGTTTTGTTTAAGTGAACCTATTAAATTATATTTGGCTTATTTAGTTTGCCAGGATGGACCAGCTCTAAAACAATAATAGCAATTTTTTTAACACTCTGTATGATAAAGGCTTAACAGTATTATTTTTGGATAGCTTTAACATTTAACTAAAAAAAGGTATTCCTGATTGACATCGATAAAATCAACTGTCTACGAGAAATAAAATGTTATGGTTGATATTTTTTTTTACATTATATAGGGTGTCTTCTAATTGTACGTCAATATATAGAAAAGCAATTTTTGGGTATATTTTAATGAAAAAAAACTTTATAGGAAAGTATGTTCTAAACGTCTTTACTTTTGTGATACAGGGAAGTAAAATTTTCAAATATAAATCATTTATTATTAATATTTGTAGTACCATTTTAGATATTTTAATGAAATTTAGCACAAATATACTATGTATCAAGAAACATTTTTAAGTGTACCGCATTTTTTTTATTTCCACCTGTGGCGTTAGTACAGTCTTTAACCTGCCTATTTTGGCAAATAAAAAAAAATGTGGTACACCAAAACAATGCTCCATGATACATAGTACATGTATGCCAAATTTCATTAAAATATCTAAAGTGGTACTACAGATATTAATAATAAATGATTTATTTTTGAAATTTTTACCACCCTGTATCTCAAAAGCTAAGACGTTTAGAACATACGTTCATATGAAGTTTTCTTTTAAAAATAAACCCAAAAATTGCCTCCTTAAATATTGACGTACAATTAGAAAAAACCCTGTATAATGTAAAAAATACTAACCATGATATTTTCTTTCTCGTAAATAGTTGATTTTATCGATGTCAATTAAGAATACGTTTTTTTAGTTTAAGTTTAAAGCTTTACAAAAATAATATTGTTGGGCCTTTATCGTAACGGGTGTTAAAAAAATTGATATTATTGTGTCAGAGCTAGTCCGTCCCTGGCAAGCTAAGTAAGCCAAATATAATTTGATGGGTTCATTGTCATGGGTTAAGAAGACTCATCTAGTAACCATCATATTAAAAAAATATTATTTAATTACACCAAGTATTTTTTTTATCTTGGGACAGTTACGAAGGTTAATGCCTAAGTACTAACGTACCGTGTCTTAAGTGTGGTGAGAGGGAGCCTGTTTACACGGGACTTAAATATTTGGAGATTGGGAGGAGAAGGAAAAACCTCTGCGGGCAGCACGTTCCATAATCTTGACACTCTAGGGATGAAGAAACGAAGAAAGCGGGAAGCTCGGGGCCTCTCTAACTGAACTGTAAAAGGATGCATAAACGTTGCACTAACTGTTGCTTTGTTGGGAGCTGCCAGAGAAGGAATCATACTGGCCTATTTTTCTGAGCAGAAACGTGAAAATACCTAAAGAAGAGCGACAGATCCCTAACAACTCGCCTATGGGCAAAAAGAGAAAGTCTTTCTGTGAGCGTTGGATCATTAATAAGACGAACGCTCTTCTTTGAATGGAGTCCAGAATGCTAAGTGTTGTAGGGGACGCCATTCCCCAGACATGAGAATAATATTCTAAAGGGGGGTCTGATTTGGGATACATACAGTGTGTACAGATTGAAAAAAAAAGAAATATTTCTTGACACGAAAGAGGAATCCAAGCTTTTTGAAGCTGCTGAGGCTATGGATATAATGTGTTTGTGCCAGTTGAGGTTATTCTCAAAAGTAATGCTTTGTTCCGCAGAACCTGGCCGCTCATATGTAAGGGATGAGCACTGACAGACTTTTTTCGCAACAGCGAACATAACTGTGCTTTCGAGGCATTAAACTGAACAAGATTTTTGGCGCCTCAATCCAAGATAAGTTTAAGGTCTTGTGAAAGAGATAACTGCATTGACCTGTGCTTGTTTTCCAAATCAGTATTACACGGTGGCTTAAAAAACTGAATACTAGAGTGGAGGGTACTATCGTCAGCAAAACTATGAATAGGATTGATTGTGGAAGAGAGAAGATCGTTAATGTGAAAAAGAAACAGCGTGGGTGCCAGCACTGAGCCCTAGAGCACCTCAGCATTAATTAGGTAGAAATTGGAAGAATGACCATCTACAGTAACTGATATACGTCAATTAAAAAGAAAACCGGAAAGCCAAGAGCAAAGCTTAGGTAGAAGACCGTAAGAAGGAAGTTTGTTAAGAAGCCCATCATGCCAGACCTGATCGAAAGCTTTGGATATGTCAAGAGCAACGATCTGGGATTCACCAAGAAACTCAAGGGACTTGTTCCAGTTGTGGTTAGTTTTTTTAAGTTATTTAAACAAAAACGATTTCCAGGAGCGTCCGTTTTGTACCTGTATCTCCGTAGGGGAGGGTCATAGGAAAAAAATTATGGAAACTTGTCATAATATTTTTAGGTTTTCTATTAGATTCCTAGAGATTGCCCACATATTCTGGGACACCTTGTATAACCAACGAGTTGGTTTTTATTAACGGGACATCCTTTATCTTTCTAAGGATTTAGTAGTTAGTACAGCTAAAAACAAAGCAGCACAGACCTATATAATATAATTCTATTTAAATCCCTCAAAAAATCTTTATCTAAAAGTATTAAAATATTAAATTATTACTTATACTGCTTATACTATATAATGCCTAAATGGTAACATAACAGGACAATAAATAACCTTACTTTTACGATATTTAAAAGATGTTTGAATGAGATATGGCAAATCCTGCAAAAATTAGGTCACAATTTTTGACTAATGAGAATACCTTTATATTTTCATATAACGCTTTTATTTGTAGTTTAAAGAATTATAGTAAGGCACTTTGGATAACATAGTCATACTTGTCATGACGTTGTGACAAATGGTCTTTTCGCATGTTACATTTGTAACATGCGAAAACACAATAATTCTAAAATTCTTTATTTTATTTAACTCACACTTTCTTTAAAAGAATATGTATTTATTTGTATCTTTTAGTATTATATTAATTTTAACACAAATCTCCAAATATTATATTAAGAAAAGCTTTAAATTTTTAGGGACAAATAAACACATAGTAAATCTGAATACCTTTAATAATGTTAATCACCAAACCACTTTTGTGATTTGGTGATTAGAATTGAAAATCAACATATTGGTGATTTATCATGATTTTGTTGATAATGTGGCAAACCACCTCAATACTATGTACACTTATTATGCCGTCGAGGCATACTTTTAATAGACGACCTATAGCTTCTTAAAGTATCTTGTTTCATTTTAACTATTCCCTGTGTCAAAGAGCTGTTAGTATTTATGGATAATTCATCAAGGAGGTCAGTAATTACCCACGATATTTTATTTATGTTTAATGGTTGAAAGTTATGGAGACCTAGGTGGCCAAGAAAAACCGCGGGAGTGAGTACGTAGAAAAACTTTACTGGTCACAAAGTTTACCCGACACAATCTTAGTTTAAATCTTGCAGGCTTCAGTAGCAGTGCTTTTAATAAATTTGCGCGAAGTATGCGGGGTCTGGCTTGCGGTTGTGTGATTCGAATTTTCGTCAAACTGTGTTTCGTTAAGGGTGAGGGGAGGGGTTTAAAAGTAGTAGTTTAGCAAAAGACCATGTAATTTTTTTTATAGCAATCTTTAACACCTAACCGCTCATCATGCATCCCCAAACAAAACTTTTATCAGAAAAAGATTACTTTATTTCTTTTCCCATTATTGTCGATGTGTAAAATACTTTTATCGATAATGGTAACTCAATCAAAGTTACCATATTGTCTTGAATTTAATGACAAACATAAACCTTTTGTTTTACCTTTTTTGGATATATTATTTAAAAATGTATTACTTCTTTACTGGCAACTCTAGGATTTTCAAAATGTTGTTTTTAAAAAGTAAGACATGGGACTCAAATATATACCAGATGTTATTGGCCTAAAGGAAAACACTTTGGTAAAGAAAATTTTGGAATTTACAAAAAGGAAATATTTTTTGCAGCACTCCCAAAGAAAAATTTTAGTTTCAAAAGCCAATCACCTATTTATATTTTTTCGTAAATTTAATCAAGTTTTATCCCAAATTTTGAAAAATCATTTATGTTTCTCTAAAAACCGTGGCCAGTTGAAATTTTTTTGACTCAACAATTTTCCTATGTAAATATTTTAGATGTCTTTAATTTCAAGAAACACGTAGATATTTTTGCGAAATTTGGAATTTTATGATAAAGTTTGAATGAATTTTCAAAAAAAAAATAAAAACTCGCTATTGATACATAGATATTTCTCTGAGAGCGCTGCCAAAAAAATCAGCTTTTTTTCAAAAATTCCAAGATCAAACTATTGTCATCAAAAATAGCATTTGTTATAATTTTTAAGGGTAAAATCTTAGTTTTTTTTCCAGCTAGTTTTAATTAAATGTTTAAGTATGGTGTTTTTTTCATTGCATAATACTAACTTAGAAATAAAAAAGTAAAGTGATTTTACAATATGAGTATTTAAAAAAATATATATGATATGTAAGTATTTAAAAGCGTATTAGTCAACAAGCATATTATAATGACTGTTCTTCAGGCAGAAAGTTCTATCAAGATAAAATTATCCGAGGTAGTTACAGCCATAATATGCAATTAGAATATTATAATTTATCTATAATTATTAAATAATTTTATCTAGCATTAGTAATAATCCTTATTTTTAAATTAGTAATAAATAAGGTATACCATTTTTGATGTTTTAAATAAAAATTAATCGAGATAGCGTTTTGACGATTGCTTCGTAGTAAGTTGTGTTTTTTTATTTTGTACAGGGTGTTCGTTTATAAATGTAACCCCTCATTAAATTTTAAATTTTACGTTTGAAAAAAATGAGTCCACTATAAAAGTTTATTGTTTTAGAATTTTTTTTTCAAAAAACGTGTTTATACTTGTAAAGGGTGTTTTAGAAAGTCTTGACGTGGTACAACTATCTTTTTTCAAATGAGTCCCCTATTTTTTTTTGATATTTGCATTCTCCCTATAATTCTTAACATTTTTGGTGTAGCATGCTTTATGATTTATAAATTATAAAATTTATAAATATCTGTTCTTTTTTGTTTAGAATAACCCATAGTTAAATAATATTTTACCAAATAATTAAAACTTACGTCGGTGTGAAAGAAAAAATTAAAAAATAGGGGACTCATTTGAAATAAGATAGTAGGACGACGTCCAGACTTTTTGAAACACCCTGTATAGGTGAAAGGAAGTTTTAAAAAAATATATTTTGAACCACCAGAATTTTATACTAAACTTGTTTTTCCTAAACGTTAAATAAAAAAGGTAATGGGGGTTACATCTATAACCGGACACCCTGTACATATTAAATTGTATTACAAGTGGAGCCTGTCTGACTTTTTGTTTAATTTAATTTCGTTTTTTTAAATAGTTTTCCAGTTCTTAATAGAGGTGCCAAAATATTGTTCACCCGGTACAGATGTTAAAACAATTTTTTACAGTTGTATAAGTTAGGTGAATTATAAAACATTTTAGGTTTTAAGCCTTAAATAAATATTTGTCAAATCATTGAAATAATATTTTTTTTTTACATATATATATATATATATATATATATATATATATATATATATATATATATATATATATATATATATATATATATATATATATATATATATATATATATATATATATATTATTGTGTAGTTTTAAAATAATAATAATAATAATAATAATAAGAATATAGCGAAAATAATAAATGGCTAAAAACATGGGGTAGAAATAAATTTATTTAATACTATTTAAATGGGGGTCATAAGAACTTATTATTACGACATTTTCTATTAACTGTATATTATCCAAAACGTTTTGAATGTTAAGAATTGGCTTAACCGCAATTCTTTAGTCTAGTCCTAATTATATTTGCTCAACCTGTTTTGTGCAAATTTAATTAGAACGGATTGAAGGTCTGTAACAAGTAACCAATATTCTATGGAGCAGCTACTCAATTTGTGCTATCGTTACAAAATAATATTACTAATTAGATATAAAGATATATTGAATGTAAAAAAATAATTTAATATTTTAAAAACAAACATAAATACGATAACAAAAGAAACGTGGAACGACAACATATTTAGAAAAAAGTTTTTATAAAAACATAAGTGCCACATATGTTGACAAGATACATTTCTGTATAATTTAATGTAAATAAAAGGCAGATTTAACATAAAAAGCGGGAAATTGCGAAAATAGGGCAAGAAACCATTATTTTTATTGTTTAAAACAGTTTATTCCATCTAGTTTTGTAATATACAATAAATAATTTATTGTGTTTATGTAATCAAACAACCGCTATATTTTTAATTAGCATTTTGTATTTATATATGAAATATTTAAAATCTTTTGGGTATTTATTGATAGTTAAACTCAGTTCTTAAGTACATTTAAAGTAATACGAAAATTAAAAAGGACTGAAGATACCTTAAAGAAGAAAAATATTTTTAATTAACATCTTTTAATTAATTCATTTTGCTATTAAAGAAGCTGAACTTCGGGCTTAATACTAGACAGATTAAATATATTTATTAAAAAGAAAAACAAATTAAGAGCCCTCAATTTTTTTTTAAACAAAAATGCAGTTAAACTGATATTATACAGGATACTGCAATATGTATGAATTTTTGATCCTTAAACCTAAAGCTAAATGTAAAAAAATATTGTTTTAAAAACAGACGTGTTTTACGCAAATATTAATTAATAATAGCATTTAATAAACCTAAGTTCTTTTAACACCGTGCCAAGATCACCCTGTTTTAACAAATTTTATATATCGATTCCCTAATGCCAATAATAAGTTGAACTTACAAAAAAAAACAAAATTTAGTATAATTTTGTATCAGTGGCAAAAATATATTAATGAATAGATTGTTTAAACCCTGTTATACTGTTACAGTGGTATACGAGTATGTTATAAACTTTCGTGCATCTTTGGATCTATGACTGTAACTAGCAACGACTTACTTATTAAAAAGGACTTAAGAAATACAAAGGATAAAACTGGATGTATAAGCAGTATACATTTAGGATATTTACCCCTTAAAATAATAAACCGCACTAACCAGCTAAACCCAGAAATAAGCTTCTAAAAATTTAGTCCAGAAAGCCTTTAAAAATTTAAAGACAGCTTTTCAGTTAGGATTATTCCATGCAACAACGCCGAGGCCCAAGTGCTAAGGCATTTGGAAGACGGAGTGTGTCTTTTTTACCGCCAAAACGCTCGTTCGAATCCCATTTCAAAGTTTCCTTATCTTTTTTTTATCAAATATTTATTTTTTGTAATAAGTATTAATTTAAATAGCGGTTATTTTATTTTATTTATAAAAAAACATTTTTTTTTTAAATTTATTTTATACCGTGTCTGAAATCGAGTCTGTTTCTTAAATTTATAAAATTTAGCACACCTCTGAGTATCAACAGCCATTTTTTGATGTAGGAGATTTTTTTAAAGTTTAACCTGTCAAATGCAATTAGTTTAAATATTCTGAACTAGATGAAGTGTTAATATCGTACGAATTTCAATAATTTATTTCTTTGCGTAAATCGGTTGTAAATTTTCAAGGAAATCTCAACACAAAAGGGTGGAATGTGGCCGCCGGAGAACAGGCCAAAAGGCGTTAACAACAAACTAATGATAATACCATTGTGTAATTTGTTCAAATTCAATCGACAGGCAAATTTGTACTAAAGGAACGAAAAATAAAACTGAAACTGCCATTACTTTCGATTTATTTTTGGAATTAACTCAAAGAAGGACGTATATCAAAAGTATTTAAAGGGACATGTAAGGCCAATTTGTTATGGATTTGAGTCACCGACAGATTTTTTTGAAATTTCGGGGTATTTATTTTGAAGTCCAAATAGCATTTTCTTTCATTGCACCAAACTTTGTAGCTATACAGGGTGATACCATAAAATAAAGCCAAAATTCTTAAAAATTATTATTTTATTTATTACAAAATACTATTCGGTTACCCCAGACTGGTAAATTAGCATTTTTTATATAAAAAAATATATATTTTATACCTCAAGTACTTTTTTATCGTGTACAGGGTTTTTAGTTGTTCTAACTCTACAGGCCGATTTATTAGCTGAACCAATAAATATATTCAGTCGGACTAAATAATACGGCATATTGCCACAATGAGTGGTATATTCATTACACGATTCGAAAAATTACGGCAGACGAGCCTGAGCGAGTACCGTAATTCGAAAGAGTGCAATGAATGGCCACCACTCGAGTTGTACTATACTTTTTCTACGACTTTATGTTTGTAGTTTTTTTATAAATAAAAGCAGAAGATTGGTGTAGAACTTGAGCAACAATAATAAATAATAATACAACATTTGCGTTGTCAAGGATACATTTTGTTTCATAGCCAGCTTTTTACAAAATCTATTGAAAGTTTTCAAGATTTTGGGGGCTCGCGGCTAATGCGATTGTGGAACTGTTACGTAATATATATATATATATATATATATATATATATATATATATATATATATATATATATATATATATATATATATATATATATATATATATATATATATATATATATATATATATATATGTATATATATATATATATATATATATATATATATATATATATATATATATACTACGCAATCAGTCTCTTACGCACAGTTTGGCTTCTAAGCAGTATAGTGTCGGTAATTAGAGATTTACTGATAAAGCAGGACGGTGTGTAATTAGGTTCTTACTAATATATATAGAAAATATATTACGTCAGTTATTATTATAACCTATAGGAATTTCGGTAACTTTTCAGTAACTCATTCAACATATTAGCATGTGTCCCTCCAAAATACCTTTTTAGAAACCGGTGAACCAAAATTATATGGCGGTTTTATTTATTTTTTTTCCAAATATTCTGAAACCGCTTGCTGTAAAAAAAGGTTTTTTTTTTTCACTGATCTACACTATAAAACATACTGGGCGAGATGTAAAATAGATGTTTCGAAAAGTGACTTAGTATTACGGTAAAAATGTCGTAATTTAATACAAATGATGAATAATAATCAATGAATAATATCTTACAGTAAAATACAAATTACGGGCCGGAGCAGGACTCAAATCATTTCAAAAAAAAAAAAAAAAAAATAAATAAATATAAAAATAAACACTATGGTAAACTTCTCAAACAGTAACAAGTTAGATACTGTTTGAAGAGGGACATATTTTTATTAGCACTCATAACAACAATAATGTATTAATTAGTTGTGCTAGTTTTATTCATTTCAATCAGCCCAAGGCCATTGTTAAGCTCATTAAAAACTTCATTGATAAAATGTTTTTAAAAGTAAACTAAACTATTTATAAGAAACAGAGATAAAAAGATCATACTAGTCAAGAACTTGTGGTTGCTACAAACAATGTTGACGTGTGCAAATGCAATTTGAATATTGACATGAATAAATACTTGAAATTTGACTTCTGAATGCTCTATGTGTAAAGCGTCCAAAACAGTTGAGCAAAAACAGTTGTTAAATATTTAACAACCTGTTGATACTAAGATTATCCCAGGTGTCATATTACACTGGCAATACGGGTACATACGCCAAGCGTTCTGGCACCCACTTTGCATGTGCAATAGGTACCCGAGAAGAGATTTTCATCATTTTCTTGAATGGAGAAAGTAAATATAAAATGAAAATACTATGCTTAATAGCTTGCGTAAACCTTTGGAAAATATCTTTTTGCGTTATTATTGTGGTTCAAATTGTTGAACTTGAAAATATATTCATTATTTGGTTCCTTTTCAGCGGTATCTCGAATATGTTGAAGAAAGCCCCACTTGATAGGTACCAAATGTTTTAGAAATAACATAGTCTATAGCAAAATAGGAAAATCAATATTGGCTATTTTCCATATTGTTCCGTGACACCCTTGCATAAAACACGTATCCTGGTTTTACACCTTTTTATTGGTAAACTGCTCACAAACGTTTCTAAGGTAACAAGGAATCTAACGTAACGTTATTGTGACAACCGTTTAACTTTGACCATCTGTCAACTTTATCTCTTTGAAATGCAAAACAAAACCGGTCTGTGTGGACTTTCTCGCGCTTTTTATAGTAAAGTGGAAAAGAATGAAAGTCTGGAAAAGTCTAGAATTAGCTTGAAAGAATTCTTTTTACTACAGGATGAGAAAAGTGTAAAAATGAATGCTTCCAGCGCCCTCAGGATAATCCGCAATGACCGTCGAAAAGGAAAACTAAGGTAACCTATTTCAAATAAATTATTAACCTAATAAAATAAACCCAACCTTTTTACATTTCTAATAACCAAACACCAACTAAAGAACTGGGTAATAATATTTACCCATGCACCACCACCTCGACGTAAGTTAAAATAAAGTATACTTGTGCATTGGAAAATGACCTCCTTTGTATTCTTAGTTGGAGCCGTTTATGCTTTAAATATGTGTAGTCGGAGTATAAAATTGTACAATGCTCTTCGGATTGGGGATTATATAACCAGACGAGAAAATTGTCTACATGTCTTTTTGGATGAATCGTTCTCATTTCGAACTTGCGCAAGCAAACCCTTATTTTACTTTATTGTGCAATATCTTTACTACTACTAAGCAACTGAATTGCGTATGACTGGAAAAAACATAAAATAAAACCGCCATATAATTCTTGTTCACCTGGTATCTAAAAATGAATTTTTTGGGGGATACACTGTATGTATAAATGAGTTACTGCCAAGTTATGACATTTCTATAGGTTATAATAGTAACTGACATAAATATATTATATATTGAGGCCTACTGACTGTATATTTGTTACACTAATAACCGTGTAACTTGTAGGACATGACAGATAAAAACCCCGTGCCACGTATAAAAAAAAGTACCTTGTATGGAATATACATTTTTTATATACAAAATGCCTAATTTTACTGGGCCCAGTAACAGATGTGGTTTTGTAATAAATAAAATAAATATTTTTAAGAATTTTTAAAAGTTACTAAGTCCGACCCTGAGCACGTGTAATCATGAATGGAAATTATGAATGACATCGCCCTCTGGCGAGAAGGCCTGAACCTATAAGAATATTCAATTAACTGAATTAGCTTGTCAACCGCGCAGAATATTGCGTGCATATGCCTTCTTATAAGATAAAGGCAAAAGAGACGGATATACTTCCTGAGCCGGTGTGATCGGTGACGAGCGTAGGAATGTAATTTCAAATATTTGAAATACACACTCAAAACAATTAACGCTATTTTTCAAAAATTTTGGATATTTTTCTACAGTTTAAAATATTGATATAAAATTTTTTTTTGAATACAAAAAATTTTTTAAAGAAATTTTATAAAATTTCTATATTATCAAAAAGCAGAAAAAAAACAAATTATTTTTTTTCTATGATAATTTTTATAACATAATGTAAAAATTTTAAATTTTACCACAAAAAACCTTATACTAAAAAAATATAATAAGATTGAGTATTACCCCTTTGTTTATAACCACCCTGCAACGTCTTCCATACTTAAATTAAAAGTCTATATATTGTTCGGAATTTTATTCCATTCCTTTATAAGATTTCAGACAACCAAAGTTTCCGGTGGATTTAATTTTCGGGCCCTTTCCCAAATGTGTTTTTTGGGTTAAGGCGGGCGACCCCCTTCCAATCCATAACATCAATACGGTATCCTGTAAGAACCTTTGTCACCATGGTGCTGTTGGACGAGCATTGTCGCATTAATATAAAGTTATCACCTAAAATGGGCGGAAGCACATACTCCTGAAGTCTGCAGGGACCTATCAGCATTTAAAGAGTGTAAAAGGAGATCGGCGTCCGGAAAGTTTATTCCCCCCAAACCATTATGCCTCTCCACCATATGCATCCAGTTGACGAATGTTGCCCTGTACAAATCGGGGTTTCCGCCTTATACACTGAAGGCGATCATTTGTGATAGAGGAATTTGACTCCCTCCGTGAACAACTTCCCAGTCATCTTTCCAGTTAAGGTGATTCTGGCAAAAGAATCTTTTTCACACAGCTGCCTGCTAAGGGTGGTCCCTTGCCGGGCCCTTTGGCCTCAACTCAGGGTTTTCTTTAACGATCTTTTTGGTCCGATCATTTATACTATCCTGGTGTTCTCCCCAGTAATTTTTTTCAAAACTTTGCTGTAGTTGTACGGTTTCTTAAAGTTTGCAAATATAAAATCGATCTTGTCTGAGAGTGCCTATGACTTCCCCCGACGTCTTGAGAGCCCAGTTCCCCATTATGCCTTAGCACTTTACTTATCGACGATTGCCCAAAATTTAAAATCTGTGCAAAATTTTTTATTTGATTGTATCCCCAATAGACAGGGTAAGATCAGCGCCTTTGGCATCTGTTATTGCCTAGCAAGTCCATTAATATTGTCATATTTCAAAAATTTTAACCAATTACTTCGGGGACACTTATGGGAACTGAACAAAGAGTCGTGTGGCTGATAAGAAACACCATCGCATTTGGCTGTTGAACGAAAAAATTAAAAAAAAAAATGTGAACAATTTCAAAATCCCGCATATCTGCTTAATTGTATAAAATATCTATATATTCAAAATTAAATTTTAGTTTACCAATTTATGAAACAAACATTTACACGATATTTTCAAAATATGATAATTGTTTTGAGTTTTATTATGTACGCCACTGCTTTTCCCAAAAAAAAAAACTATTTATAATCCCCATTCAAATTTAATTTTAATTTTTTTTCGAATGATTTCGCGAAAAAAACATTTTTATGCATGGTCAATTTATTATTTAAAAATAAATTTAATTATTTCATAAATCTATGTACATTATTTTACCATTACATTATAAGAACTTTAGTCTAGAAGTTTAGATATTTTTAAAATTAAATATTTTTTTTTAAAATTTTACAGGGTTTTCCCAAAATTTTGGTGCAAAGGGAAACAATTTTTAAACCGGTTTTTGTTAAGTTTTTTCAAAGAATCACCCTGTATATTATCTCCCCTTTCAATGCGGAATTTAAATATAAATTATTTACTTTTTATAAGATTTTAAAAAATTCGGGACCGTTACTAAAATATTTAAAAAAAAATACAATATCCCATTTCATGAGTATCTAGACAAAAATCTAGACAGCCATAAAAAACAACAATGTTATTAAGAAAAACATGGCGGTGACAAAATACATAAATGATGCACAGTTTGACATATTTATTTCGGGTACACGGTGTTCTCTTGACTTAAATTTTAATAACGTAAAACCTTTTAAGTATAACTATCATGGTAAATTTCCCCAAGCTGAGTTTGCGGGATACAACCTAGGGCGTTTGACGGAATTTCTTTTAAAAAGCCAGAAATTATACCAAGAGCGTTTTTAAATAGAATAATTCCGGATCCCCCGAACGTTTTAGAACCCCAAAAGCGGAACGAATCTTTGAACCAAACCAACCAAAAAGGGGGCACACAATTTTAACAACGAAACCGACGAAGCTTTTTTAAATTTAGTTGAAGCAACCTTGAAATAAGTCCCAAAAGATTGGAAATATATAAATACCATGTTCTAGTATGAAGAATCCATATGATATGAATGATATTTACTATATCCGCATCATATCCAAAAAACAGGCCCCCGTTTTCCGGGGATTTTTCATTACGAACAATTTCTGCCAATGGTTTCTTTAATGGTGGCGAAACCAATTTGATGTCTAAATTTTATTCACGAAAAGAAATTTTTCCGGAACCCAAAAAAAAATTTCCCACAAAAAACTTTTTGGGGCCCAAAGAACCCGCAGGCATCACAGAATCCCACCCCCAAAAAGAGCAATTTTCTGTAAATGTAGGGTTTGGGAATTTTGGTGATTTTTTAAAATTGGCCTTATTTTTTTTCAGTAGATTAAACGAAATAATTATCGCCAGTTTCTTAAACAGGGTCTACCAAAAGGGGAATAATTAAGTTAATTTGGTAGCCGATTGACGAATATTTTAGAGTAATATTAAAAAAAGCTAAAAAAATGTCATGCAAATAAATTATTTGAAATATATTTTAAAGGAACCAGAAAATTAAAAAGTTTAAAACAAGCCTAAAAGGCCCATTTCTTCCGGATATCTTCGAAAGTACTTAAAATTTTAAAATTTTTAAAACGGTTTATTTTTAGCAAATAATAAAGTTTGCCAAAAAAAACCAAATCTCCTATATTTCTAAGATCTAAAGTTGGAATCAAATTTAATTATTTTTTATATTTATTTAAGTCATATTTTACGTTAACTAAGTGGTTAATCAATTTAAAGGCAATATTTTCATTTAAGGCGCGCCTTTTTCGATTTTCTATTTTACGTAACCAAATAAATGTTAGATAAAAAAAATTTAAATGATAAAACACAAATCAGCCAACTTTATTTTGAATACCATGTAAATTTTTGAATTTTTTTGAAATAAATTACATTTTACTATGTTGACTAAAATATAAAAACTAAATACGCATACTAAAAGGTCAGTCTAAAAAAATTTGACTGATAAATGATAAAAAAGCCAATTTTATAAACCATTTTGGGAAAAAAAAAAAGATTTTAAAAAATTTCTTAAAAAAAAATTGTAGGGGAAAATTTTGCTTCTTTTTTTAAAATATTGTCTTTTTTATATAGTTTTAATCAACGACTACAAGTAGTAAAATTAAATAAGGGTTGGTATAGGGGGCCCAGGGGATTACTTTCCCGGGGGTATTTTTTTATTTCATCACAGCCCGAAAAGGGGGGTTACAATTCAATATTGTAAAATTAACTGATATATTTACATATGATAATCTATTAAGATTTTTAAACAAATATTATTTTATAGGTTATTATTTTAATGTATACCAATCATTTGTGCAAACCAGTTGGGGAAAAAAGCACTAACATTTTTGCGTAACTAGCAGATATCTAAGGAAGGAGCAAAGAGTTCTGCACAAGAATGTGAGTTGCAGTAACAGTTTTTCCCAACGCGTAAAGGCCCTACAAACCTCGTTCTTTTGAGCAGTTTTAATCGTATGATCGTCGATTAACATTGCCAGTTTGTGGGCGAAAACAGAAGATAACGCCGTCGATGAAAATTTCTGGCAGCGCTGAAATCTTAATCGTCGATCTGTCCGTCTTATTTAAAAAACGAAGTGTGTGGTGCAGAACGTCTTTTAATCAAAGGTTCTTGTGACAATAAACACGCCCATTTATAAGCCAGTACGACTGCAGCTTTCTGGGCGATTAAGGCGGCTTAAAAATTAAGACTAAGTGCTTTCGGCGATTAAGACGTATTTAAAATTAATTAAGGTAGGGAAATAAAAGTTTTAGTCATCCGACTGAGCAGTATTAATCGGGCGATTGCTGAAGGATAAAACCAGAATTGTGGGTCCCTTAACGTTAACATTTTTTCTAATTTTTTTCCACCCCAAAGATTAAAAGTGACACTTCAAAAGTCATTGACGTTGTCAAATATCTTACTTTTTAATACTCATTTGAAAAAATCTTCGTAAGTAGCGCGAAAACCAAGATATCTGACCACCCAATGAGTCTTCCATAATATTTTTAATTCATAAACATACGTATTTATAATATGTATTTTCGCAAAAAATATTGAAATTAACCTACTTATTGATATCCTTATCTAATTTTAGCATCGTGAAAATTTTCACAAGAACTCTCTCTGTTTGGGCATGCAATAGAGAAGTAAAATTGCACTGCATAATTAATGAAAATAAACATGTTTTTTAATAACACGCCCATTAAAGGCTATGTGTTGTTTTTCCAGAATCAAGTGATTTTGTTGGGGTCAGTGACTACCTTCTGTTGGGCGGAAATGAAATCTTCATATTAATATGGCCACTGGAAATTGTAAATTTTGCTTAGATAGCGGATATAATGTTTTATTTCAGGAAAAAACAATTCTACCATAACTTAATCTCTAAGATAGTAGTTTTTAAAATTCAAGAAGATTAAGTAGAACGTAATTTTATTATTTTTTGTATAATTTTACTTATTAAATACCTATAAATAATTTTTCTTGATAATTTAGAATATTATTTTTTTTAATAAATACATAACCTACCAAAAATCTTGTTTTTAGCCGAGTAATCTTGCAACAGAAATAAATCTGCTTTAAAGATGCTGTTGCTTAATTATTCTGACATCTCCTTTAACAACATAAGAATACAAAGCAATAGAACTTAAAAACTTCCTTGTTATCGTGCTGTATGATCCAGATTTTAAGCAAAATCAAAACTAAATTAAACCTGAACATGAAATATGATATATTTCCAGAAGATCGTTAGGTTTTTGTCCTCTTTGGCCATTTGTGTGTTTAGTAAAACACCAAATATTTTTGTTTCCTTTTAACCTCGGTATAATTTTACTTTTATTTGAACAAAGCTGAGGTCTAATTGAGAATTAAATTTTTAAACCGAGATTATCTCCAGACAACACTTGATATTTTCAATTTTTTTTTCCAGATAAATACTATTACAAATACTGCTTCATACCTTGTGCACCTGCATTTGCAATTTTAAAAAAGTAATCCAAATATGATTTAAGTACCACTAAATATTCATACCACTGCTTTTCTTTAAATCAGTAAATCCGTTATAACTCGACTGTGTAGACGACTGCAGCGTATCATTTTTCCTCCGGCGCTTTACTTTTTATCCTTTCCAGCCCGCAGAGGAGTGTTATCATAGCAATATATAGATACAAACAAAACAACAAACCAAGGTCAACAACTTATTATTTATTAACTGTAAACAAACCAATAACTGAAATTTATAACTCAATTAAAGTAAAATTCAAGGCTATTTTATCGAACTCTACTTCCACAATCATTAATCAAAAGAAAAACCAAAACGCAATCGGATAATAATTTTTAAAAATATAATTCATTGCTAACAGTTTCCTGACAGCTTCTTTATGTTAGCATTACCAGCAACTATTCACCGACACCAGTCTAAGACGCTACTATTAAAATGTTTTTCATTAATTTGTCCACGTTTAGAAAACCAGATATTTTATTTGAGGAAAGTGACTTTATGGCTTGACTTATTAATAGCTTCACTTTGTTCGGCTGTTAAACACGAGCAAGCTTATAAAAAGTAACACTTTTTCTCCATATAAAATAATATACCATTTCTTATGGATATACGCCTGCTGAGAACAATAGTGTGGCGAAACTGAAAACTGTTAATTTTGGTTAAGTCCACCAACCAACATCTAAATATGCCATTTTCATGTGCAAGAGTATGAATAAGTATTTCACTTCCTTACCATTAGATATCATGGATGTCTTTAGGTATTCAGAATTTGTCAAATATTTTTATGCACAACGACGAAAGCCGCGTTTCATTTGGTCTTCTTTGTGTTCGTCGAAATTTTTATCCTCAACAGTGGCGAATCTTATACCATGCTGATTGTACGCATTTAGTTATTAACTTTGAAAATACTTATGAAATAGTGTATGAATGAACTTTGTCATTCATGTTCTGACGCCGGGGTGTTTATATGTGATTAAAATTAATAAATAACGAAGAATCTGTAGCCTCAGCCTATTAGGTTAGGTAAGTCAAACTTATTTATATGTGGTCACTTATTTGGATTTTGAAACTTTATTGCATTACAGATTTGTCTCCATATTAAATGTTCATCTTTGATTTACTTTCGCCGGTGTTGCATAACAGGGGTTGTTAAAAATAGTTTAAATAAGTATTACGCTAAGTAATAATAGGTTCGTTCCAAATTACTTTTATTTATTTAAAGAGAAATATAGTGCCGTAGTATTAAACTATTATTTAAACTTAAATTTAAACATATATATATCTTTTATTTTTAGCTCGTAAAAACCCGGAATCATGAGCGAACGCTCAAAAATGTTAGCCAGTTCTGGAATAAGGTAACTCTCAATCTAATTTAATTCTAAATGTTTGTATGTTGTGCTCCTTTGCTTTTAGCTTAAACAGCGAAAGATTAAATTCCGTATTCAAAAAATATTCCAACCAAAATTTACATAAAGGAGTAAACGATGAAGACGGCAGCTTAGAATTATTAACGCAAGCAGATGAAAATCCAGATTGTTCTGGAAATAAAGTAGAAATGAAGGTTTATTATATTAAGAAACCTAATAATTTGTAATGAAGTAGTTTACTTTTAAATTGATTTATATAACACGCTTACTTTGAGCTTAATTTTGATTTGTTTTTAGCGTACATTATGATATAACCAATCACAACTGAAGAAGAAGATCACCCAAAATGGATGACCTCACAGCAAGTTGCTCTGAATTAAGCCGATTACAGGAAGATAGATGTTTTATTGTATCTGTAGTGCAATATAATTATATTTTTATTAACGCCACAAAACCTGTCGGGTGTCGGCGCCTTGACCGCTTTTTATAGCTTTTCGAATTGATCCAATTTATTTTACTATTTTACCAAAATTTAAAATGAAAACACTTATGATGGCAAAAAAATGTATGAGTCCATTTTTGATTTATGGCTAATTAAAAAAATTAAAACGTAAATAAAAATGTATAACATCATAATTTAAATATTTTAGTACTTACATCAAAAGTAAAATTTGATGTTGATAAAAATACCTATGATGAAAAATATTAATTTTACTGATTTTAAAGGAAATCATTAAATTACCTTTTATTGATAGGGGTAGAACAGGAAGGTGAGAGATGAAACGAAGGTTCAAGAGACTTAAAGGATCTCAAGCAGCCTGACGATTCTCATCCGAATCAGGCGTTGTTCTAAGGCAGTCGTATCGTTGCAGCAAGATCATCTTCGAGTTCATCGAGCTCGCTAGGCAGATGATATTAGGGATCCAGATTTCAAAATGAAGATCCGAGTCCTGAAACTGACGAATCTACTAGTTCGAACAGAAACGTGGAAAACGCGAAAGAGGAACGAAATCCAGCAGGCTGAAAAGAAATAATGTGGAAGAAGCTGGAGAAATTGTGGGAAAGAATATCAATCTCTTCATAATGGCCAGTTAATTCCAGCAAGAAAATTCTTCCACCTCCTAAAACACTTGCAAGCTAAAATGTATGTTAAATTTATCTAGAAGATAGGGAAATAATTTATAATAGTTTTTGGGATTGGGAGACTTAGAGAAACAGAGAAGTTTTATTCTAAACCATATGCAATCTGTTCAACCAAAATACAGGCGGGTCTTAATCGAAAGGCAGAAAGAGCGAGGATTAAACAAAGCCTATTACTTTATAAAAATAATGAACGCAAGAAGTTTGCTTTATTTTTTAGAGGAACCTTGGTGGCGAGAGATTGTTTCAGGAACCGTCAAAACTAAAGATAAAAACAAGTTATTTGAGAAAACCGATTTGCGGGAAAGTTAAATATGCCAAAAGTTCCGGAACAAATTAAAAATGATATGAGGAGGCCATCTTTCACTCACCCCAGCTGTGGAAAGTCACCAATTAGGGCTAACACAGAAAAAGTATATCGAGGGTGGTAAAGACAGTCGGTGATTTGTACAATGACTCAAGTGTAGAGTTATGTAGAGCACAAAACAAGACTATGGCAAACATCTAAGTGTATAGGGATATTTGTCCAATTACTAACTAACATGTCTTTTCACATTCCAAAAAGACTGCGTCTTATGCAACACATATTAAGAATTCAAACCTGAAGAGAAACTCAAACCAGATGGTGCCATGAACACATTGATTTATCAGAAAACAATTATCATGGCTTATAAAAAGTGAAGACAAGTCGAAAGATTAGAAAATTATTTCAAGCCGCCACTTTGATTGCAGGCTGTTTCCGCCGGTTCCAAAAGGGGATGTACTCACCCTTTTATTATGTCCCGCTTAAACTGCGCCAACTTTTTGCCAATTTATCAGCTACAAAAAGGCTTGGGAACAGTAGACTGTTTTTTTTGGCACAGGAGAGGCCAAACAAGCATCGGAATTAGACCTGCATTTTGAATTTATAAAAAACAATCAGATCTTACAATTCAGATGATTTAGAACTTGTTTTATTTAGACAATTGTGGAGGCCTGTAAGTAAAAATAAATCTTATTATAACAGCATATTTACTATTGTAAGTAAAATATGTACCAAGAGTATTACTCACAAATTTTTTGAGCCATGGTCAAATGAGGGCGATACAGCCATTCAGTTATTGAAAAAGAATAAGAAACATTCAAAGTGGACCAATTTATACCTGCCTTATTACTCGGCAATCATTAGTTCTGCAAAAAAGACAGGAAATAGATTTAAAGCAACGAATGGCGCACTAAGATTTTCATGACATTAAACATCTGACCCAAACCTTTAGTTAATTTTTCGTTTAATGAGACTATGAAGGCAAAAAATTTAACTTTAATGACACGCACGGCTAAAGAAAGGCCATTTAGATCGTTTTTTTATAAAACTTCTACAAAGAGTCGTTTCCACCGGTCATTGTCAGAAATAGCAAAACAAGAGAGCGACTAAGATAATTAGGACCAGCATCTTTGTCCACTTATCTAGAACTAATTTGCATTTTTAAAAAGAAATTTGATGATCATGAAAAGCCCTTATGAAAATAAACTCACCTTTTTCTTAGTCATTAAATCAGTTCTTTAGTAGTTTGAATATGAAACATAAGTGGAAAGTATTTCACGTTTAAGTATTTCACGTTTGAATTTAAATTCCCATAGTTCTTTTTTTTCTTCACTTTGAAATGCTATGATATTTATTGTTGTCTTGTTAATAAAAATATGGTAATTATTACTACCAGGTGTTTATTTTGTTATTTTTCTATGCATCTCCTGGTGTACTTTATTTGATTATATTTATTAAGTTGCTTGGTTTGTACAACAAAATATTTGTCGATGTCATTTATTTTTAAAATTGTATAATGAAAATATCAAACAAAAACCACATATACTGTTGCAAAGACTTATATTTAAGAACATTTGATCACATTTTTACGATATAGTTTAAAATCATTAGATTTTTCAAATTCAGTATTTATTTCTTTGAAATGGTGATAGTATGAAACGACCAGACTAAACATTCGATGGCGCAATAATGACGTGCAAACGGAAAAATTCAAAATTCCATTTTTTTCAAATAAATTTACTTCTACTAATTGCTTTAAATAACTAAAAGTCAGATTATTAGAAAAGATTTCAAATTAATACCTATTAAATAAGGTTATACTATTCAGCAATATTATAAAACTTCAACACGAATATCTCTCCAAATGGCGATTTCGAACTTTCGCCACTATTGTTCTCAGCAGGCGATATTAAAGTAAAATGATTTAAAGTTAAGTATATTTTGTTAAATTTTTTTATATGTCAAAAGAAATTATCCCGTTTCTTTTTTATACTTTTTGCAACATTTTTAAGATAACTTAAAATGTTTTTTTTATTTATTGGAAACCCCACCCCCATAAGAATTTTTTAAAAAAATATTTTTTATTTACGCCGACCAAACCCACCAAAATAATTTTATCTAATTTATGCCAAGTTAAATTCTTAACATGGGACAAATAAAAGTAAAAATTTAAAAAAATAATAAACCTTTTTAAAATTTTTTGTGGATTTTAAAAGGATTTAAATTAAAGCAAAATGTGGCCAACATTTTTTTTAAGGAGCAAAATGTCTTTCATTGAGGGTTTTAACGCACGTTTTTAAAAAAAACTTATTCATTGTCATTACGTGTGGGTGCCGCAGAGTTAAAAACAAACGCAAGCATTAGCCACCAATAAAAACATTTTTTTAGTTTTTAATTCTCAAAGGTTTGAAAAGTGCTAAATTTTTTGATGTTTTCAATTTTTTTCTAGTTCCGTCAACGTTGCCCAAACACCAAAACAGGGCAGATTTTTCATTTCACTGCGCCTTTTAGCAGTGGTTCTAGGATTTTAAAATTTTGTGTTTTAATGAGACATGGACTCACATTAAATAAAAATGCCAGTTTTATTGACCCCAAAGGGGGAACATTTTGGAAAAAATTTTTTTTTTTTTGTAATTTGTAAAAAAAAAATATTTTTTTGTGTCTTTCCCCTCCCGCAGGAAAAAAAAAGGGGTTTTTTAAAAATTCCTTTATTTGTATCTTAAAAATTATTTGAATAATCGTAAAATTTTAAATTTTTAAAAGTATCTGCATTTTTTTACAGGAATTTAAAATATTTGATAGGAAAACAGTTAAGGGAAAAATTAACTGGCTAAGTTTTTAGGAAAAATAGATAAAAATGCGAAATTTCGGGTTTAACGATAAAATTTGATTAAACCGACGAAAAACCAATAGAGGGCCGGGTTTTTAAAACCTAGATTACCCCCAATTGTTAAATTGGTTATTATTTTATCAAAAATTTCCCCAATAACTGCTTATCAATACGAAAAATTTCAACGCAACCCGGGGACACAATTTTAAAAATATAATTATTGTTAAAAGTTTCCCCCGACAGCTTTAGTTTCATTAATATAGCAACTATTCACCGACACCAGGGCTAAGACGCTTTCAACCCACTTATCTTAAATAATTATTACTATTAAAAATGTTTTTCATTAATTTGTCCACGTTTGAAGAAAAAACCCGATATTTTTTATTTGGAAAAGTGCATTTATGGCTTGCCTTTATTTGCTTCACTTTGTTCGGCTGTTAAACACGAGCAAGTTTTAAAAAGTATCTTTTCCCCCATATAAAATAATATACCATTCTTATGGATATATTAGGGCAAATGATTTAAAGTTAAGTATATTTTGGAAATTGTTTTTATGAAGTCAAAAGTAATAATGCAATTTTCTATTTTATACATTTTGCATTTTTTTAAGATAACTCAAAATGTTTTTCTATTTAAACCCACCTAAAGAATATTTTACAAAAAATTTTTTTTACGCCGACAACCCCCAAATATAATTTTTAATTTCTTATGCCAAGTTAAATTTAAATACGGACGGAGCAAAAAAGTAACAATTAAAAATAATAAACCTGTTTAAATTTTGTGGATTTTAAAAGGATTTAAATTAAAGCAAAAAGTTATAAATTTCCAAAGGGAAAAGAAATATTTTAGTCTGCTCGAAAGCTTTTAGTTTAAATTGGTTTTTTTATTATACTTGTATTATAATTTTATATAAAGGGGTGTTTTAAATAAAAATACCGGTTTATAAACTTTTTTTGTCAAAAATTTTTTTTCCCAAAATTTTAATTTTTTTTTTCGATTCCCATGTATATTATTCTTAAGCCAATGAAACTTTGATTTAATTGATAATATTATAATTACTTTCTTTATAAAACCATTACTTAAAAGGACCTAGAAATTGATTTTATTAACTTATAGACTAATGTTACCGTTATCTCCATGCGGTACAAGATAAAGTATCTGTTTATTCCCTAGAGCATAATATTAGCCTTAATGCGTTGGAAAAAACATTTATGATACTTAACCAAATTACCTTAACAATAATTTTAATATATAAATGATTATAATAGATATATTAAGTGGATACTTTATGGATTTAAACCGAATATACCAAATGTTAAGTTTACTACCAATTATACAAAGATAATTATATTGTTCCGTAACACCTCATATAGAAGCACGGATCGTCATATTAAACATTTTTATTAGCAATTAAGGTAACAAACGTTACTATGAAAACAACATGGAACTTAACTATTTGATTATATCCGTCTTCAAATGAACAGCTTAGCAGTCGATTTAACTCTGCCCTTTGTGAAGCTTTCTATTACCTTTTAAAGTATCGTGAAAACAAATCCAAAATGTTCTTAATACGGGACTCAAGTAAAGTAGCATGTGTTTACAAATATTAATTTTTGCCCCTTTAAGTATTTTTAAGGGGTTTGCTTTTATTACAAGAGTAAATTTCTGAACATAACTAATTAAATTTTGTTAGATTAAAAGACGTTTTTTTAGAAGCAAAACAATATTTATAATATTAAAAAAAAACATTGAATTAAAACAGATTTTCTTCCTGATGCAAATGCTGTAATATAGATTTTAAAATATCATTCTATTAATAACAGTTGTGTAACGAATAACTTTATTTATTTTTTTTTAGATGAAATTATCTAGATATTAATATTAATTTTTTTATCAACTATCATGGTGCTACAAAAATTAAATATTTTTTTAAACATCTATGCATATTTCCTTATTCCACCATTCTTCGTAAAAATATAAGGCTGGGGGCAATTACCTTATAAATAATTAGACATAATAATATGAACACAAAAATATATTAAATATTCTAGGCACACTTAAGTGTTTTACTTTTAAAATAGTCTTTAAAGAACCCTACATTAATATAATAACAATATTAATATAAAAATGGAGTCGCATACCCGTCATAATGATTTAGCCTTAAAATGTAAAACAAGTATGGAATTACGCACCATGCTTTTGCGATAAAGACAGAGCTTGGTCTAATTGTAGATCGATTTTCAGAATTGAATATCTCAGAAATCCTATTCTTAATTTTTTTACAGATAATTGAAATGCCTATGTAAATTTATATGTCAAATCTTACATCTTTTTGTGCGCTTATACTTGTAACTCTTTAAAAAGTAATATTAATAAAGGGTTTAAACAATAAAATATTTAAAATAATACTTTTTTCTCATGGTTATAATAAGTGTAAATTATATTTAAAGTTAAATACATTTTTTAGGCAAAATATTTTCCCCCGGCATATGCAACAGATTTTAAATATTGCTTAAAAAACCTTTTTTAACAGTTTATCCTCAGAATCTTAGTACAAACTTGAATATATAGTGCGTCCCAAAATTCCCGGAATGTCCAATTATCTCACGAACTATTGGGACACACTGTGTAAAAATTTGAACCTAGAGCAAAAACAACATTTTTCTTTAGCTGGAAGTACAGGCGACGGTGCCAGATGTTTTACTTTTGAGAATATAGTGTCAACTTTTTATTTTTAAATGAAATACCTACTTTTAAATTATTTTATAGGATTTGTTGCTTATTTTGCTATGCACTGCTAATGAAGTATTAAGGTCAGGAATTAAAAGTATTTTAAATAAATGGCTTTTTCTTAAAGCAGGTAATGTATCTCGTGTCCTGACTCGTACCTTTTAAAATGTGTAACAGGTAGAACAATTAGATTTGATGTTTCCTCTAATAATTGTCTAAAATGATTTACTTAAATAAGCAAATAAAAGTTGCATCTGATTTCCCAGTTTTTTTCTTTTTTATTTAAGTAAACTATTTTGGATAATTATTAAAGCATATGCAGGGGTGGATTTGCGCTAAGGTTTAGTAGGCTAAAGCCTACTAAACCTTAGCCTTATGGGCGGCAAATTGACGATTAATTTTAAAAAAGTAATTGTAAATCAATAAAAAAAAGTTTTAATGTTTAATAATAAATAAAAAAATCCGACTAAATTGACTCTGCCTAGGCTTCTATTGACATAAAACACTTAATGAATCCCGCCTAACCTACACAGAGTTATGTTGTTAATTAAATTTTTGGAAGAATTACTAGTGTAGTTTACATTCCTTTAATGCTAAATTTTTGTTCTTATTTTCAAAAAACATTGACATGTTAGGGCGGCAAAAATATATTAGCCTATGGGCGGCAGAAAGTTAAATCCGGCCCTGAGCATAAGTCTGATCTAATTGTGACAATATATTACCTGTTGCACACTTTTAAAGGTAGCAACCAAAACTAACAATTATTTGTTTTTACAGAGAACCTTACCTTATCTAAGAGAAAGCCATTTATTTGGAATACTTACTTCTAATTTCGAACTTTGATATTTTGTTACCAATATACAGCTAATTATGCGAAAATTCCATAAAACTAATAAAAAAGTGGGTATCCCGTTTAAAAACAAAAAGTTGACACTGTTGACACACATAGATTTTTTTGTAACTAATTACTCTTACAATTTAAGTAAAGCTCTAAAGCCGTGTAAATTTGTCTTACGATTAATTTATTTTTTACTGTATACATAATGATACAACTGTTTTTCCGCACAATAGTCCTTAAATTTATAATAACTTATACTTTTAAAAAAGTAAAAATATAAAAGGTTTTACGGAAAACATATTTTTATGTTTTTAATTTTTATTTATTTCCCATAGCTTTATTGATATTAAAATTCGTGTATAAAATATTTTTCTCTTTCTCATAACTTTCCTACTGCCTTAAAATAGGTTGAATTGTTACCACCTCTTGACGCTTTTTATCTCCTATTGTTTTTATTAATACCAAGACAGTTTTATAATAATGTAGATTTTTAAAAAGTTAAGTAATATTTATAAAGAAAATTCATTAACAAATTAGGAATTTTTTATTTGTTTATATGGTGTATAAGTATAACAATTATTTTTTACTGTTGAGACTACGGTTTTAAAATATTAAAAACCATATATATTTTTAATTTAACTATTTCAACTCCAACCCAAAATACTTTAATTCATAAAATTTAAATTAAAGGATAATAACTTTTTAAATAATCATCCACAATGTTTGGTTAATTAAAGTGATTATCTCAACCCATTGAATACCAGTTTCAACGGACGTCAACATTAATATTACAAGATATCGAATTAAAGTGTTGAGTTTACATTTATATTTATATTACACACGATTTCAAATGTCGTTCTTGTAAATAAAATAACCTTAATTAACGTCCCAAGTATAAAACCTCTGAAACACAGAAGCTTATTTCGTTAAATATTATTTACTTACGAGTGCACTTTAGAAGTATGCCGTGATTTCTCTGGATCTTTTAAATTTTGGAGTCTTACCTGCAACAAAAAACAATAAATAGCCAATAATATTACTTAATTAAAACATATAATTTATAAATGCAGGTTCACATATAAAATATGTTAATTTTAAAAACAGAAAAAAATATCAGAAAACAACAAGTTTGTTTACAAACAAACTTTTTTGGACTGTGGTTTTTTTTAAATGACCATCAAAATATCCAAACAAAAAATGCTATATTATGTATTATGCATTATAGTTAGTTTGATTTTTACAAAGACTTTTTTATTTTATTATTATATTTTTATATTGCCATATTTATTTACAAAGAAATATTGATAACTGCTTCTTTACTCTTTTTTATAGCCAATTAATTAGGCACAATATATTTAATTATTAACCTAAGTATTAGTAACTATGTCTTACATTTTTTTATTTTTCCTTTTACTTTTTAAAAAAAAGCTTTGATTAATATATAGAGCCTTAGCAGCTGCTATAAAGCCAGAATTTGTATTTAAGGCTAGAAAATGTTTTTATCCTAATAATTTCAAAAACAAATGAACTGCATCCTGTTTCACTTTAAATACTTACGATATATTATCACCTAAGAAGTGAGTATGGTGTTCTAATTAAAAAATATGCATCTTTATGTTAACCAAATTAGCGAGGTCTTTTTGTTAATTCTTTTTATTAACTAATTTTTCATTAGGTATATATAGTAAAAAAACATGTGGTTTATTAAACTATTTAATAGCAGGGATATTGGGAATCCACCAGTTGTGCATTATCATATATTTCATTGTTGTTACAACGATATAAATGATTTTTGTTTTTTGAATGAAATTTAAGCAAATATGTACATCAACATATAAAAAATGTAAATATAAAAATTGTAGAGTTCTTTATAGATTATTTTGTGGTGTTACACAAAAAACAATCGAACATCACGTTTTTGACATATAACATAAAGTTGTCATTTTTTAAATGGAATCCCCTGTATATTGTTTTTTAGTTTTATAGATCTTTCAATTCTTTATTTAGCAATATATAGTTTTATAATGTTTTTGTGTAGAATAACGGAAATAATAGCGTTTTTAAATTTAAAAAAAGTTGGTCGTGCACGCAAAACAAACTTAAAATGAAGTCTGTTTATATTAGGGATTTTGACGTTACCAAGCTTTAATATATGCTAATTTAATAATAAGCTTTACGGAAAGTGAAAAACGAGATATATTTGAAATATTTATTAAATATGATTATAACAAAAGGCAAGCACAACGGGAATATAGAGGGCTAGATGAGGGACAAAGAAGAATTTCTTCCCTAAATACATTTTCCAGAATATACACTAAGGTGTCGAATAAAACAAAGTTTAAACGAAAAAAAAGACTCTACAAAGAGGTGCTGATTATGAAAATAAAGAACTAGAAATTATTTTGCATTTTCAAGGTAAGTAAAAAAATATAAAGTATTGTAAATTATTTGTTTAAACTAAGTGTAAGAAGCACAAGATTGGGTAATTTTGGTCAAAGTTGCTAAATTTACTGCCCAACAAAATGCCGATAATTTTTCCTAAATTTAAATAAAAAATATTTTTATGCTAATAGTCAATAACCTAAATAACCTTTTAGATGGCGGTAAAGTAAATTTGTTTCAAATAACATCAAAATACGCTTTATTGTCAAAAAAATGAAATTTTATTGATAAAGCTGTAAAAAATGTCCCTGTAAATTGATATTTACTATTCCAGCCACAATAGGCTATGTCCAACTTACAAGTTAATTACAAAAATTTACAAATAACCCATTTGTTTTCTTATTGCAGAAAATCCACAAATTGCCATTAATGATGTTGCTTAAAATCTTGACAAATCATACTACAAGATTTAAAATACTTTACATAAATATGGTTACCAACCGTATAAAATATTACTCGTACAAAAATTAACTGAAGAAAACAAAGAGTCTCTTTAGGTTTTTGTCGAGAGATAATGGAACTTCTTAAAGAAGACGCACAATTATTTAATAAAATTTTTTGGACGGATAAGCATTTTTAACAGCCAAAATTTTTAATAGAAAAAATGTTCATTTTTGGGCCACTGAAAATTCTCTAACAATTCGAGAAATTAAACATTCTGGCCGTCAGTCCATAAAGGTTTGGTGTGGAATTGTAAACAATAAAGTCATAGGACCAATATTTTTTGATCGAAACCTAAATGGCGAACTATGCTTAGCAACAATAAGGGCGGTAATCGAGAATGGGGGACAAAATCATGGGGAAATAATTTGGCAGCAGGACAGTGCTCCACCACACAACATGGCAGCAGTAACTGCCTTTTTAAATGAAACTTTTTCTTTGTGGATTGGCACATTAAGGTGGCCGCCAAACAGCCCAGATTACACCTTATTGGGTACTTTTTTATGGGGCTAATTAAATGACAAATTAAAAAATTAAATAAATTTAACTGTTAATGCAATAAGAGAGAAACTTATTAAGGAAATTGATTTTTTAAAATATTGATGGCCAAGGCATTATTTTAGCTTTAGGCGTGTTGTTAAATTCATCGATGAATCGTGCGCACTAATCGCTGTTTCATCAAGCCGTTTTTAAATTAATTGATGGAAAAGCGCTAAAGAAAGATGGCCGTTGTTTTAGTAGTATATGGACAAGGATAAAACTAGCGGTAATCTAGTGTGACGTCACGATAGATTTCAGCGCTAAACCATCTGATGAATTTAACAACACGCCTTTTCATAGAACGGCAGAAAAGAATATACAGAAAATGTATCGAACAAAATGGTGCATACGTTGATCAGTTACTTTAGTAATTATTGCTTATAATATTAATTGATATTATTACTTTTGTTATTAGATGTGGTTGTAATTTTGTAACTTTGTTTTAGTTGACAACTTTATGTCATATGTCAAAAACGTGATGCTCAATTGTTTTTTGTGTAACACCACAAAAAATTTATTAAGAACTCTACAATTTTTATATTTACATTTTTTTGTAACTCATCAAATTAATTAAATAAATGGGTCGTCCACTTATAATCAATAACCCTGTACAATGTTACTTTATATTAAAATAAAAATTTTAATAAAAAACATACAAATTTCAATAAGGAACCATTTCTTCTTTTTTTCTTTCTTTGATTTTGATTGTTTTAAATCAATTACATATTATTTAGATAATAAATTATTAAACCAGCGTCTGTATGTCCTTATAAATAGAATTATAAACCATGGACCAATTTTAGTTTGTACCCACAAAACTTGCTAGTTTATACCAAAATAAACCAAAAATTTTCCGTCGAAATACAATGCCCAGCCATTATGAATGGCAAACAGTCGCATTACCAACCTGTTTTACATTTTAATACAATTTAGCATCCAGAGAGGAAATATACTCGTATTCCGAGTTATTTTAAATATATTTTTTTAAAACTAGAGAGAATAAAAGATTGTAGTTTTGTTGTAAACATTTTTTATTAAAAAATCTAAAAATTATATGATTAACTAGTATTAAATTAATATTATGAGATGATATTTAAGTTAATGCCCATTATAAATATATATATATATATATATATATATATATATATATATATATATATATATATATATATATATATATATATATATATATATAATATATATATATATTTAAATTTTTTTTTTTTTGGGCGATAGTGGAGCTCAAAATAAGTCGAAAAGTTTATATGTCAAAACTTACAGGTTTTTGTCTAAACGATGTCAAAGTCATGAACTTTAAAAGCAGTTATTTCTAAAAACCTTAAGAGTGCATTTACGCTACACCTTAGGGGTCGGGCGAAACGACGCGGAGACGGTGGGCGGGGACTAACAAACTCCCACTACCACAATTTTTGTATAGCCGCATTAAAAATATTATATTTTATTTAGGTTCTTCCAAATTCGGTGTATCGATGCAATGTTGTTTCCGATTGCAAGCCTACAGGAGATAACGTTTTTTGGTAACTATTTTTCAGTTAAATGACATAAATTATACACCATTTTAAAGGTAAGGAATAATCTATGCCTCTGCTGTAACGGATTTTTAAAATATAAGTCGAGTTAAGAAAAAATAGTATCTAAACATAACAGATATTAGGGTGACCTTCACTCAAGGAAATATTAAAAACTAAATCCAAATTTAAAAAACTATTAGAGCAGAAGCCTAGATTTAAGTGTTGGCTTTCCTAAAGTTTTTGAAAATTATGGATAACTTATACCGTTTTTGGAAATTGGATCCATTTTTCAACAACTGAAAACTTTTGTCCTTATCGCTCATCAGTAGATTTATTTGCTAATAAAATCATCAGTAGATTTATTTGCTAATAAAATAAACTAAGTTTTAAATGTTTTAGTCAATATCTTTTTGTGTAAAGTTATGTCAGTTGTACATTGTGCTCACCGGTCCGGCAGCGATATTTTTGTTTGTTTGTAAATCGGGAAAATATACCGATAAGTTGTAAATTTAAAACAAAGGTAGTGCACTAAAGAGTTATGAAATCTGAACTAGAAATCTTATTCTTTCAGCAAAATAAAAAAATGTTGTTTCAAAGCATAATAATTTGTATTTTTAAAATTGATATTAGGCCTATTCTTGTGGTTAGTACAGGGTCTTTGATTATTTTTACGTGGCATCTGGAGCCTTTATTATTGAAGATAGAAAAAATGTTTTATATCAAAATTGTAGGTTCTTTTTCATATTATCTTTTATAATTATCAGTAAAAAAATATCGCATTAAAAAAAAATATGGGCCATTTTAACTTTTTTAAATGGAACACCCTGTATATTATGGGCTACAACAAAAGATCTTTTTTTCTGATTTCAAATATATAAACATTGATGGTATTTAAGTGAACCATTTTTATAATATTTTAGCCTAAATAAAAAATAAATTGCGAAAAAGTTTTATATTAGTATCAAGAAAGCCATGGAAACAATAAAATTGTTGTGATGCTAAATTTGATGAAGGATTTCTCTGGACCGATAATGTTTATTCTTGCGGTTAAACATTCCTGCTATAGTGAAGGAAGAGTCGTCAATGAAAAGAATTGTCTATAAAAACTCTGGATCTTGCTGCATAAGCCTAGCTATTTCCAATGCATACTTAGGTTGGTCCTGCATGTTTTGTTCAAAAAGATTGTGGATTTACATAAATTTATAAGGATGAAATTTGTAAAATTATAATATAAAAATATGCCGATATGTTGTAAATTCAAAACAAACGTAGTGCACTAAAGAGTTATAAAATCGGAACGAGAAAACTTATTCTTTCAGCAAAATAAAAAAAATGTTGTTTTAAAGCCTAATAATTTGTTGGCACACAAGAATGCCAACTGTTTTTCACACAATGGAGTTATTTTCCGCTTAATGCGAGTAGCAGTAAGTAGATATTGTCATATTTAATTAAAATAATTTTTTTTGAATGATTTTTTTCTTTTTTCTGCTTTTCTTAATATAAACAAGCTCATTCACTAAGTGTACTTCCATTATTGTAGCCCTGAGGAAGAAAATAAAGTTTTTCGAAAGCTTGGAGTAGCACAAAAGCATTTTCATTTAACAAGCCCTCTAGGACTGATACCCCCAATAAACTAAATTTGTTGTATATATATATATATATATATATATATATATATATATATATATATATATATATATATATATATATATATATATATATATATATATATATATATATATATATATATATATATATATATATATATATATATATATAATATATAATATATTTTAAGTCAGATACCGCATTCAAGATTTATACTTCAGGATTTTAAAAAATTATTTAAAGTATTTAGTGCTAATCCAATAGAAAAAGCAGAATAATTAATCGGGAAAAAAACCAGAATATTCAATTTTTTATTTTCATTTCGTGTTAAGTACTTCTTTATTTTAAGGCTTTTCCGTTCACTGAATTTTCTAACTGTGTATTTAATAGTGTCTATAGATGGTTTCCATTTTAAGGATATAATAAGTGATAGTGCCTTTGCACTGTCGTCATATTATTATTGGCATAAAAAAGACACACAATAGATTTTTTTTGTTCTTTTGAATGACACATCGACAAGAAAGCAATATAAAGTATAATAGTTTCAATGATAAAGCTAAACTTTTTACAATTGAGACGTCAAATTTATCATAACAATTGTATTGTTTCCATGGCTTTCTTAATACTAATATATTTTTTTATTTATGATAAAATATTTTAAAAATGGTTTACCCAAATATCATCAATGTATAATATATATATATATATATATATATTATATATATATATATATATATATATATATATATATATATATATATATATATATATATATATATTTTGAAACCAACAAAAAAAAGTTTAAGTTGCCTATATTATTAAATTTTTTCAATGCGATAATTTTTTACTGATAATTTCCAAAGAAAATATGGAGAACAACCTACGATTTTTATATGAAACATTTTTTCCATCTTTAAAAATAAAGGATCTAATTGCCACGTAAATATAATCAAAGAACCTGTACAATTATTTTTTAATTACAAATAAAAACCAAACAATAATTTATTGTTTTTTACTCAAATTTAATTCCAAATTAATTATCAAAATAAATTGCAAAAAGTAGTTTTATAAATGAACATCTTCTTAAAGAGAAATGTAAATATGCAAAACCTCGCAAAAAACGTTCGACGTTCGACGTTCGACGTTCGACGTTCGACGTTCGACTCGCTGCAATGAAACGGGCGCGGTGTTGCCAACTTTTTCAAAGGCCATATTTCAAAAACAAGTAACTTTTAACGCATACCTTTTTGGCTTTTTTGACTTATTTTGAGCTTTACTTTAAAAATCGTGAGCATCATACTTTTTACACCCTGTGGTTAAGAATAGTTCAGTTTGGCCACGTAATTAACAAGCTGTATAGATATATAAAAAATTTAGATTTTCGAAAAATACTCTTTGCGCCCGTATCATCCTTAACAGAAATAGGATGTAGTTTCCTGCCAAAATAAAATGGTTTTATGGTAGCACTCCTAGAAAGGAGAAGGCCCTAGGATTTTATAAGACGTAGTATAGAATAATCCGGTTAATGTTTCTGGAATTGAATAGAACAATAAGATGGATATATAAGGACCGTGGTCAACTATAGTTAGTTAGTTATGTTCGTTAAGTAATAAAGCTAAGATGGTAAAGTTTCGTTGTTAATAAGTTAATAAAGTATAGCTAAGTGGTACAGTGTGCTCTAACCTCATACAAAAAAGTAATAATTCGTAACAATGTATTGAAGTCGAAAGTTTTTAAATATTTAAAATTTAAAATGGATTTAGGATGGAAGTCATTCTTTGAAATAGCCCTGATTGTAGATATGACCTTAATGAGATCTGGTTTTTGTTGCGGTCTGCTTTGGACTAAAGAGCTTAAAAGAAAGGTCAAGCTAATACAACATTAAGTATATTAAAAAGGTCGAATGAAGGACTGAACGGCTAAATGATTACAGAGATTAAAAATAAAAATTTAGAATAAATTTAGGACAAAAGGGTGAAACAGATCTGACCTGCTATGCCATGCACTGGACAGAAACAAGGTTTTTGGTATGGAAACTTTGTAGGTAATTTTGTAATATACTTATGTAGGTAGGAGTTTGGTGTATATTTTTTTGACTAAAACGATAATAAAATATATCAGAAATACGTTGGTTTGTTTTTAAAAGAAATTTGCAGATTTGTTTTGAAGGTGTTATTATATAAAGTTAAAATAAAACCAAAATTTTTTACTCACAAGAGTTATTGAAAGCGGCCTAAAAGATACGTTTTGTAGTTACTTATTTAGGCAAACATAGTATAACATTTTTTTACATATATTTTAATTTAAACAGAATTCTTACAGTCTAAAAATGCTATTGTTTATTAATATAAACGCTTTATATTTTTGAAGGATTTCTTATTAAAAAAATCCGATTTCAAATAGTTAACAAATGCCAAAATCCGCTATTTTGAATACGCCATTTTAAATTTTCAAATTTTGACCTAAGATTACAAATTTCCAGATTTTGACCTAAAAACCTTAAAAAACCCTTATATCTTGAATAGGGGTGTGCGAATAGCTTTGAATCGAATCAAATAATATTATTCGATTTGATATTCGAGTCGAATAATTCAAAAATCCGAATTATTTGAAAGTTTAGAATTATTCAACAATTTTCCAAATAATTCAAAAATTTCGAATAATTCGAAAAATTTAAAAAAATTCGAAAAAGCTTCTATTATTCAAAGAACTATTTAAAATTTTAAGAATTATTCGAAACATTTCGAATTATCCGAATTTTTTTGAATTATTCGATACCTTTCGAATAATTCGAAAATACGAATTAGCGTTCGAATCGAATCGAATAATATTATTCAATTTGATGTTCGAGTCGAATAATTTAAAAATCCGAATTATTTAAAAGTTTCGAATTATTCAACAATTTTCCAAATAATTCAAAAACTTTCGAATAATTCGAAAAGTTTTAAATAATTCGAAAAAGCTTCTATTATTCAAAGAACTATTTAAAATTTTAAGAATTATTCGAAACATTTCGAATTATCCGAAATTATTCGTCCCTTTTGAATAATTGAAAATACAATTATTTGATTTAGTTTCAAATCGAATGATAATATTCATTCGTACGAATAATTAAGTTCGAATTATTCCCCCTAATCCTGAATCTGAAAATAGGTTTATAAATGCCAATATCCACCATTCTAAATATCCCATTTTAAATTTCCAAATTTTTACCTAACATTCCTAATAACATTACTTTTTTTTGAAATAAAGATAAAAATTTTTTTAAAAATCTGCCTATTAAAATCTTTAAATAAGAAAACACACCAAACATGTGATTTTTAACCAAAATATATTGTTTTACAGGTCCAGAGAAACAATATTTTGAAACATATTTTCAAATGTGGTATATTATTAATATGTTATCTTTAAGATTGCCCTAAGAGACTTTTAAATGGGACATTTTATTATTAGATACTATTCAGGGTGGAATATCTTACGAAAATAAATTTAAAGTTTTAATACATTTTTATATGCCGCAAGCAGAGAAATTATTAACCGGTACTTGTAAAGCTTTCTGTAAAATTATAATAAGATGTCCCATTTATAAGTTGTTTAAGGTTTCTTTAAGAATCACATTTAAAAACCTTATGGAGATATAGCATCGCCAGTTTTGGAATTCAGTTCAAAAAAAGGTTCCATTTAGGGGTGGTTTCATGTTAATCTCAGGAATACCATATTCAAATTTGAAGAATATTTACCAAAAAGTAATTTGGCTAAGAGTTACAGCACTTTAAAATGAGGCTAAAATTATATTATCATCCGGATTATGTAGTATCATTCGTATCGTAGTTACCATTTGTAAGTATAAAAACTAAAGATGATCCGGATTCGTGATCCGATAAATAGGAACCGATTACTTGGACTCAATTCCTTTTTTTCTTAAAAAAGAAATCGTGATTCGTATTGGTGACTCGATTCCTTTACGAGGATCGGGATCCGTAAATCGATTCCTTGTTTGAAGGATCCGTCCCAGCTCTGTGGTATACATCTATATGTTATTTTTTGAATTTTATATTTAATTTTAGTTATTACCCTTAGTACTTGTTTATGTCTATTAAAATAAAAATCATAATATTTTCATATAACTATACCTAAACTGGTAATTGTTTTATATTTTTTTACTAAATATTTAAATTTAATCGTATAGTGCTTGTTTAGTTACTTCAAAAAAAAAAATAAATTAATTATACATCTTTACTGAAGCATCTGACCTGCATATTTACTTAACCTAAGAGTAATCGTTTACGTCCGTTCCACTTTAATCCGCTTATATTTATTTTGGTTGGTATATTATGCGCTACGTTTTGGTTTTTGGGTGAATGTTTAATTAATATTTACTAAAAACAAGAATGTTTGTTAAGGCACCAATGAGATTGGATATGGAGAATTAGAATGATATAAATGTATGTATATTACACAAAACTTTTTGGGTTTACCGTACGTCATTAGTACCTAGAATTTTTAAACATTTTTCTGCGACCTTATCAACATTAATTACAAAAACAATCATCATCGGGTTAAAACGGCAGATGTCAAATCATTAAAGCCTAGTTACGTCGTGGTCCTGAGATGCACGTGGTAATGCCTGGTTTGAATTAGGAACGTTGCGGTTAATCGAATCCATATTCGCAATTGCTGAGCTTTGGCATCAATGTTGATATTCATATTTATATCCGCATCTGCAATAATCAAAGCGGAGTTTTTTGCCAATTTTGTAAAAGACATATAATAATAGGAGTTGTAGCTAGAGAACTAGAGAGTAAAAAAGGCTTACATCTTTGTTTTTACTCCGGTCAATCTGGACATTCAAAGGTTCATAAATTTACATCAAGCTAAAAGTGAGTAAAATTATTTTAAGCATAAATAAAAATAACATTTTAAATTTCCCCATCGTTCCGGTACATGGAAAATAATTGACTCGAGGTCAAAGGTCAAAAAATAGATTTTCGCGATTTTCTTTAAAACAGAAAGTTTTATCGTAAAATTACTTAACATAAAAATTGTAGATTATAAAATTATCTATAAAAAAGGTATTTATATTTTTTTCTCTAAAAAATACTTTCCTGAAATATAACGATTCAAAAAGTTGTAAGCGTCACATTATGCATAAGTACGTCAGGTATATACTGTGTAGCTGTAATATAAGTAAAAATATTTTTCAATTAGTGATTGTAACTTACATTTAAACTATAAAAAAATTTAAAAAAATTATTCAACTCCACAAGAAGTTATCACCAACGGAATTCGCTTTCTTCGTTGTATGACCGGAGCTCCTAAAAAAACTACCTGCTTATATAAGTATTGATATGCATATACGAAAAATTATGGGCTTATTATATGCCCATAATATTTCGCCTTTTTTTACACCAAATTTCGTTTGGTTTAGGTGGCATACCAACATTAAATTGTTCCAGAATGCCTATTTTTTGCACTTACCAGGTCTATTTTCTAGTCAGTAAACCGCAGTTATCCGGTAAAACATATAAATAAATCATCAACGCATAGTTAATATTCGCTTTTTAAAAGGACGTTTTTTTTTTGACTTGACGGTCTATCAGTGTAAAATATGCAAGAAGTCATACATATCCAAGGGCTGTAAAACCATGTCCTTGTGGAGTCATCTAAAACAAATGCATTTGGGATTAATTTATTAACTTCTGCAAAATAAAGTAGAACCTGAAAAGCCTAACTCTTAACGAACCGGGGCTCTTAAATGCCTTAAAGATTTTAAGGCACTTAAAATGCATGCAAGGCATGAATTGTTCGTAATCAAGTTATAGTACTAATTTTTAGCAAAACAAAAAAACAAGATTTTTGGAATTCTGGAAAACGTTAGTTTTAAATTTATTTATTTTTGATGCGGCTGGGTACCTCTGTAAACAAAATAGCGACAGAGATGTGTATCTCTTCGCAATTCGATAATCTGTATGCGGTATGCTAAAGCAAAAAAGTTTTGGATTTTTAACCGCAGGTCGGATTGAAATGCGGTTTTTGGCATTTGCTTGCAAAAATTATTTGTAAAATTCCCCCGTAATTTCCGGGATGTACAAACCAAAAATTACATTGTTGCGGCCAAAAATCCATTCAAAAAATACATTTTCAGAGACGCATTTTGGAAGATTTGATAACTTTGTAAATAAGAGTCAGAACTGGCTCAAGTCGGATACCCGGGGGTTTTTGAGGTCGCTGATCACGATTACGATGCAAATTAAATCGACCTGACTGATAAACGTCATCTCCGGAAACTCCCCAAATTTCCGCAGAGAAGGGAAAACTCGGCGCCCGGGGGTTTTTGGTCGTTGAATTCAAATATGGTTGGCCACCCCCGGAAAATGGTGCGTCCGAACCTAGACGTGGACGTCATTTTTTAGAATTTCCTGGCAATATCGACAAAAACAACCCGAAAATATTGGAGGGGTTTTTGGGGCGCTTAATAAACCGTGAAAACACACCCCGGACCGGTTCCCCCAACCTAGACCTGAACGTATCTCCAAGAATTTTCCCGACAAAAACAACCCGAAAATCATTAGGCGGGGGTTTTTGGGGCGCTGAATCCAAATTTCACGTCGAAAACGATTCCCTGAACACCTGGTGCACCGGAACCTGGCCCTGAACGCCATCTCCTAGGGTTTTCCTGACATGATCGAAAAAGACGAACCAAAAAAAACTTCAAGGGGGGTTTTTTGGAGTGCTGAATCCGAATTTCATGTTGATAACGACCCTCCGACCCCCAGTGCATCGGAACCTGGCCCTGGATGTCATGGAACTTTTATCTTGACATCGAAGCCATTACTATGATTGTAAATCAAACCGGATGTCTAAGAGACCGGCGTCAATACTGCAATAGCTGTGTGGAATGAGGAATGTTCCGGTGCACGAGGTGTTCAGGGGATAGTTTTTGACGTGAAATTTGATTCCCCAAAACCCGCTAATGTTTTTGGTTTTATGCAATATTTCAGAAAAATGGAAATGACGTCGGTCTGGTTCGAACACCAGGTGTCATATTTAAATTTAGCGTCTAAAAACCCCCGGGCGCTGAGTATTTTTCCTAATTTTTTTCTTCATAAAAAATTTAAAGCCGGGTTTTAATTTTTTGGTAAAATAAGATTTTTACTGTTTGTAATTTAAAATAATTTTTAAAAGGATTCAAAGCCGGGAAGTTCTTAAAATAAAATAATATTTTTAGCTACAAATCATTTTACTGACAACGTTACAAAGTTTCTTAAAATATATATTAAAATACAAATTTTTAATATTGCATATAAAACAGAACCAAAAATTAATTAAAATTTTCTAATTTGTGAATCCCAAATTCATAAAATAATAATTAAAATAAATTTTACCCCAAAAACATCAAAAAAAACCCTTTTTTAATTC